>BRZM01000099.1:2098315-2194401 GCA_033238685.1 Lates japonicus | reverse complement strand
TTTATGTTGTAGCCTGAAGAGGCTATATTCACAGTTTTCACACTGGGTAAAGCGCTTTCTAATTGTTGACAAGAAAATATAAACAAAATATGATGAGTTGAAAAAGTAATTGAATCCTTTAGATAACTGTTGAAATACACCGGAAGCTGTAATCACTTCCTTATTGCATTTTCTGCATCCACATATGGTATGGCTGGTGTTTGACTACAGATGAGTAATCAAGCAGCAGCCATGCAGTTGCTACATGTGCCACGATCTTCTTACTTGCCGTGACAGCATTGCTTGAATTGTTTTCACCTTGTGAGAGAGTGTGTGTGTGATCTAGGTATTGCTATATTGTGGGGACCTACATCTGTTTACACATCACATTATGGGGGCGTGCCTTCCTTATGGGGACAAGTCCTCATAATGTGAGTCATTAAATGGAAGGTCAGGTTTGTGTTGAGGTTAAGGTTAGGGTAAGGCTCCAGAAAATGAATGTAAGTCTACGTAATGTCCTCTGAAGTCACGGAGACACACACCTACTGCAGCAATACAATGTGTCACCATGATACCAAGATATGGTCACGAAACAGGTGTGTAGTTGCCAAGTTCGAAGATGGGTGTTGTCCGACCCATGAGTACTAAGTTCTAGTATAATAACGTAGTGATACCTATTCAGTTCTCATGGTGGGGAACATGTTGATAGATGTCACGGCTGCTGGGATCACATCACCAGATGGTCTCTAGTTGCTTTTTGTCTCATATTTTGAAATAATAATATTTTCTGATGTAGACAGCCTGATGTCAACCATTCATTGAAAAGGACTTTAAAAAGCCCCTCCTGACATTAAGACATAAAAAATGCCCTGCTTTGAATAATAATTTGTCTGATATGTTTTTTCCAATAAAAAACTTGCTGTTCTATGTTCTCATAACTCTCCAGACTGTTCCCCATGACTTACCAAATAATGTTGGAATTTGGTCACAGTCAATTTCACATCTTTTGAAGCTGTGTTATTTGCATCATGTTGTTTTGAAAACTTGTGCTAATTTCCAGACCTCTTTTATGGCTACAAACGCTGTGTAGTGGCCCTCAACTACAGATGACCCAACCTTGTTTCAGTGGCTGTCATTTTTATGAAGTTATTTAGTTAGTTAAGAAGTTTTTTACATCATTTTATCTACCACCTGGGTGTATGGGGGAGGACATGTTGAGTACCAGTCAACTTCAGAGGAGAAAAAAAGAGACAAGTTTTCCATCATTGGCAGGTTGAGATGCAGTGAGAAAGGAATGCTGGTTGATGTGCCAAACCTCAAGCATTTCCTTTCCTTCCATATTGACTGTATTTGTATTTATTGATTTCTGTTTTTATACTTGTGAAGTTTCAATTTCGTAAACTCTCTTTTTTATACAACAGGGCAGGGACACATTAGAACAAAAACACATGGCATGCAGCCAGAGAGTTTCAGCCGTAGACTTCTGCTGAGAAGTTTCAGATGGACAGTTCATCTGGACATTAAGCAGGACATCCAAATAATAGATCCAATTACTTCATGCACAAGTTATGAATCAGACAACATGTGCTCAAACAATTTCTGTCTTCCAAGGCCTCACATCTGCATAACAGTCTATGTATATGGTCTCTGGTGGGTAATGTCTGTATATGTATATATGTAAATATGTGTATAATCAAAATTTTTTTTAAATCCGCTAATGGTCTAAAAGTATCTGAGAAAACCATGACTTGTTAGTGTAAATGTCCCATATAACCAGCAGCACCTGAGCACAGAAGAGTTTTTTTTCCGAGTTGATACTGGTCCTCACGACAACATTTCCATCATTATAATAAACCCATTTACACCTGCTTAAGCCTGGTTTTCAACAGTCTTTGGGGGTCATGACTCTTTTCTCACTTTTTCATTCTTGGAACATCTGTTTTGGCTTCCTTGAGTTTTGCCTCTGCCAGACTACGGGGTGTTAAAATTTATGAGAACTCCAGAGGGAACTAGTTGTTTGTTGGTACACACATTGATTTTCTCTTCAGGAAACAGCATGAGGACTAAAGCCAACTGAAAGAGAGAGTAATTATGAGAGAAAGGCCACCCCGACGAGTGCGGATCTGAACACTGGAAAGTTAAGACAACAGAGAAAAAACATGTCGGGTCAGTTTGATTTAGGTACAACAAAATTAATGTTAGAATGCTCGATGCCTGATTCCTGCTGTTAGTTTGTAATCATGCTTAATTTTCATGCCAAACATATGTTTATGCGTGACCAATTGGGTTTCTGTTACATTTCGCTGTAAAGCACAACAGACTTTTATGAGCTAACCAACGAAGACCTGCTATTATTCCAAGTCACACTAAGGTCAGCTTCACTATGAACACAAACCACTTAAAAATCTACGATATTAAATGTACATTTAGTAAAAAATGTAATACTATTAGCTAAGTGGCGTTGCCTAAAACATAGGCTTGATTGTGCCAAACCGCAGCCCTTAAAAACCTGGAGGTTACAGAGATGGCAGTTGAAGGCTGAATTAACAACAGGGCAAAGCAAGAAAGTGCCTGGGGGCCCCAAACCCCCAGTAGACTAGGAGTAACTCACTGTGTGGTATCTGACCATGGACTTTACCACTCAAAGTCATTTTTTAAATAATGGGTCCTTGATTTCAGACAGAGGTAGATGGTGGTAGCAGACTGAAATTCCAACTGTCGCTGGCAGAGTTTATCAGCTGTTGCTAGCTAATTATGCAACATTGGTTCCATGAGTTGGTTCATAAAGCTGTGTGTGGCTAACTTTTCCCTGTCTAAGACTATAAACAGTATACCATGCTAAAAGACTGACGCTAAAACTATGTTTCAGACAAAAAGTCAGCATCCTCACCAGTTATAATTCACACAGAAGATACTGAAATAAAGAAACTGTGCTGTTCTTGTATTGCAATGTAGAGCTAATTAGCCCTTTATATCATACAGAAATATGTAATCTAAGACTGTTTTGTTTTAACATCCTTGTTTTGCTGCTCAGCTTAGATACTCAAACTCCTTTTTTAATTTTATTATCATTATTTTTTTTACTTTTAGCAAGAGAAAAGGATTTTAGTTCGAGAACTAAATGATAAGTTTGGCCAATTTCACACTATCTCTGGAAATTCAGCCTGGGGTTGCTGAAATGCTTCCACACAGTGGAGATACACTTTAACCCACAAACTAATGCAATAGTTAATGATGTGCTCTGTGGCATTGGAAATAATACCAGGTTACTACTGTAGGTAATAAGCTACAGTATAGAGTCATAGTCTTTAATCCATTCTTTACTCTCATTCTTTGCTCTTCATATATGGATCTATATGGAGTTGGACCCTTGCTGTTTAGGTAGTGGTGTTTTCAGTCTATTTGTTTGCAGTAATTTCATTGGTAAATTAATGATTTATTAATTAATAAAGAGTCATAAGGTGAGTGTTGTTTACCTGACCTTGAGGTCCTGGCTTGTCAAAACAAAGTTCATTATCATCATTTGATATTCTGCCTACATAGTGCATATTCCTCAGTTTATTTGAATCTAATCAAATCCCCACTCAGCAAACCTGTGGCTATGTAATATTGCAGCATAAAAATATTGTGTGCAATGTGGAGAGAGAGAGAGAGAGAGAGAGAGAGCTCTTTTTCCTGGCCCATAAAGCAGCCATAGATGAGGAAGCCACTGGACGTGATGAAGCATTGGTTCCATGTGATCTCAGTTATGCAAACAGTCTCAAACAGTCTGATTCATCTGCTCTTATCAAGGACACAATGACAAGACACAAATGCAAGATTTGAACTGAGAAATGCTACTGCAGTTGGTTAGCGCTGTCCCACATATTCCAAACTGTTGTCTCAGTAAGTGATGTCTAAAAACAAAATCTGCTGTAAAAACATACACCGAGTGTGACCAGTCTTCCTGTCTGTACTGAGAACAAGCTTCAGGGAACGGTCAAATGAATTCAGCTTCAACTAAAATGAACACTCAGTGCTTGAAATGGATAAGGGGTCAACAAACAAGTGCTGTGCTTTTGAGCGCAGCATGTGAATGTGTTTAGCGTGGAATGCAGGATATGCCATGTAAGATTCACAGCCTCGCTTTGATCAGCGCTTGCCCTGATTTACAGGGCCTGGATCGAAGATTTGTGTGTGGTTTTATTGGCGAGAGTAAGTCGAGGATAGCATTCTCTCAGTTCAAAGACTGTGGGGGTTTTTTGCACATAGGTGAGGGCCATACAGACTTTGTGGCCAAATATGTCAGAACAGGTTAGGTATTAGGTAAGAAAACGTGTGTGGCGAAGATCTGTCTTGTAGTCATGCACAGAAACAGTTTGTTGATGTTGACCTCCTTAAATCACTCTTTAGTGCCTGCGTGTGTTTCTTATCACATCTCCAGAATAAAAACTGAACCAAGCACAATGTGAGGTCTAATGTGCAAGAGTCTAAGTCCCCACTCAGTTAGCATGATTCTAGTGGGCCTCAGATGAACACATGTCTATGAATCCAGGTTTAAACTGAACATCTAGGTGGCAGATTTCTTTTTAAAATGGCTGTTTCAGCATGTAGCAGGTTTATTTTTGGACCTTTTTTTATATTTTGTAGGACATTTTAGACCCGCAAAAACAGTTTACATACAACCTATATGCCTATATATCTTTTTATTTAAACTCACAATTCACCAAAGCCATGCTTGTTGTGTTTCTATCAGTATATGCAGCAATTAATTAATCAATTAATTAATTAATTTCAGACAGTTACGGTTATAAAAATAAGTGATTAATTTGAAGATGGTGATGAAAACGGGTGATTCTGTTTTGTTTGACCAAGTGCAAACAAACACAGCCTGTGTTTGCTTTGCCATGGGCCCTTGGAAATCGAGAGTAGTGAGGATCTTGGTTTTGGGAGTGAGTTGTGGCTGCCATTTTTTTTTTTTTGTTGCTCAATGAACATTACCATAGAGGAGTGGTTGGTTTATGTGGTAGCACCTCTGTGCCACTAACTCCTCAGTCCCTCATTGGGCAACTTTTCACATGATATTTCAAAGTATAACTGTTGGACTTTGCACACAGAATTTCACTGAAGAATTTTGAAGTTGAGTGGCAGTGTTATATAAAATATTTTGCCTTTGTTATTTCATATGCTGTAAGAATACCTGTTCACAAAATTTAATCAGATGCCCCGTATATATCTCCATCCTCTGTTGTTGTTAACAGATAAGGGCTCTTGCACTCGCCACGATCACAGCAGGAGATCCATTTGTCAAACAGGCAAACCCGATACCGGGCGCCATTGTGCTCCTTTCAACAGCTCCAAACGGTGACACTGCCCCTCCTACTCCCAGGGGACAAGCTTTAACCCCCACCCCGTCCCCATCTCACTGTCATCCCTCATCTCTAAAAGGAGGCTTTGTCACAACGTCTCACTTTGGCAGTTTAACTTGATAGTTACTATTGAGTGCTTGTGGGTGGCAAAGGGTACAATTTCCTCTGGCTAGATAATAAACTCCAACAATTACTGGAACCTTCCCATGGTGGATCCACAGATCCTTTCTCTGTTTGCCTGTCCTTCTGTCCTTGATCTCTTGGTTCCCTGTCCATATATCTTTCTATTATTCAAAACCTATAGCAATCAATCTCTGGTTCCCTCCCACTGCTCTGTGGTGAAGATAGTGGAATATTCCAAGCAGCCCTACCAGCTATGATTTAGCTCTACAGCTCTGCAGCAAGCAGGAGCCAACTGACTCTGTAAGCAATCAAGACAATGAGACGAACACATGCAGCGTCCCAAAGTCATGCGAGCTCATACTCGCTATTTATTTACACCATGAGATGCTCTGGCCTTTGCTAAATGCCGTCTTCACGGCATGTACACCTAATTGAGCAGACTGTTGACATTACCTCTCAGTCCCTGCTGTAAGGCAGTACTGGAAGCTTCCCTAAGGTCATTTCTGTAGCACAAATTGCACAGGGCAGATGAGAGTGTTGCTGAATGTTGAAATTCCTGCTGGAGAGCTTGTCCACAGCGGCCAAGGCTGCACTGCATTTACTGAAGGTTGCTTGATGGGTGGTTTGGATCCCGGCAGGTTTCCTTACTCTCTCTGGCCCAAATTCATTAAAACAACATGATTTCATTTACCATGGGGGGATTCAAATCCACACTTGCGCCTGATCATGTATTACAGCTAAATGAGTATATTAATAGAACTGAGCTGCTGCCAACAAATTATTTTTTCCTGTACTTGAGAGGCCACCCAGGTATTTCTGCACACGCAGTGGATGTGTTTGGATTCAATTAAAATTTGTGCAATGTCACTAATCAAGCTTAGAAGTTTCTTGTAAAACAACAGCAGGCTATGGGTGTTTATAAGAGAGGAAATGGCAGAGCATGAACAGGGAGCACCAAAAGGGCAAGAACACACAACAATGTAATGCAATCCAAGAAACTGTCCCTGTACTTTATTATTCTTCTTTGAATTTTATAATGTCAGATCTTGTTAAAACTGTTGGAGAGCTAATGGTTTTCTAAATATTGTGAGGAGAGAGACAGAGAGGACAAACTTGTCTCATACCCCGGTGCAATATGAATGTGATGTGATGGAGGTGGAGTGCAGTGATTATATCAATGTAACTGGTGACTCTCCAAATAGTTTTTTTAGTTGATAAATGATAATCAAGTGAAAGAAAAACTGCATTAAAATGGATCAGAAAGATTTGACTCCACTTTCTGATAGTTTTTAATTAATCTGCACTACGGTCAAGCTTTGTAAACTGCCCAACTTTATCTTTAGAGCTGCAAGTCTTAGTTGACGAATCGATCAACAGAAAATTATTTGGCAACTGGTTTTTGATTAGTCATTGAAGTAATTTTGAAGTAATGGCAAATATTTGATGATTCCAGGTTCTCTAACCGAATAATTAGCTGCTGTTCCTTGTCTTATAGTTGAATAAACTGACCGTTTGTTGACGTCCCTTTGGGCTTTAGAAGATTTCTCACAGGTGTTTTTCACAGTCTGATGTTTTACAGATTAAACGATTAATCAGTTAATCAAGAAAATAATTACCAGATTAATCAATAATGAAAATAATCTGTGGTTACAGCCCTATTTTTCTTAAATCCAAACTCACCATGGTATTAGGGAGTTCAGCACCAGACCACATGTGTTATCCAAACTCAAACTGTGTTCATGGGAAAAAATGCAAAAGGACAGAAAGGACCATGAACCAGACGCATGTTAAGTGAACGTGATGCACATGAAGGCCATTTATATCACGGTGCTCTTTCACCAGCCATATGCCTCTTCTCCTTTTTCACCTGCAAGCTTCCCGCCTCCCCCAATGTACACACACACACACACACACACACACACACACACACACACACACAAGCCACTCTCACTTGAGGGGCGATCCTTTACCAGGCTTCCCTCCCTCTCTCTCTGACGAGCGTGCTCAGCAGGGACCAGGACATGAATGAACGACCTGGAAATCTCACTGTTTCAAATGGCGGGTGTGCGGAAGTGGAGCTGCGAGCCTGGCACATTATACTCCTCAAGGTTCATTCACTTAAGGGGTGCGCTGAGGAGAGGAGGACAGAGAGTATAGCCCCCTGCTCAGCCCATCCTCCCTTCCTGGGAATCCACTAACGACATGTGTCTCTGTCACACACACAGAGCAGACTGTGGTATTCATCGTGTTAGCTCTAACTTTCTCCCTCTATCCCTCCCTCCCTCCTCCTCTCCCTCCCTCATGCTCTTCTTTCTTTTTTTCTCTCTCTCTCTCCCCTTGTCCTCCCCTCTTTTTTGTTTTGTTTTCACGAACAATAAAGGGACGCCAGAGTCAAGGCTGGAGACATCCTTCCTCTCTCTGGCCATTTAAAAAGACAGCTCCCCCTCCACCCCATTCCTCCACTTGAATAGACAACACACACACACACACACACACACACACACACACACACACACACACAGGACCTTTGACTGCGCCTACAGCTTTACATTGGCCTGTAATTTCCTTTTACAGCAATGCCCAAGTGTGCACCGTGAACTAGGCAGCCACGATTCCCTCCTCTCTCTCTCTCGCTCACACACACACACACACACACACAAACGCACGCACGCACACACACACAGACAAGACCGCAAAAAAGTGACGTCCCAGTCCTGCCAGTTCGTCTGCCACCCAGGATTCATTACCGCAATAGATAGGGAGTGAGATCCTGTGTGGGCCAGTTCATTTGAGGAAAACTTTACCTATAGTGCTCACATTTCTGTTTCAATGTTACATTACATGACATTTGGTTTTTATTTATCTTTGCCACAATGGTTTCAATAGCCAAAGATCTTCAAAAAACATGGAAAAGTTCAGCCATCAAAGGTAATATGGAGCTAAGAGTAATAGCACGACATGTACTGTAGATACAACTGCTCCACAGGCACCGTGGTGTATTTATGATTCTGGATATTTCATTGCTCTTCTCTTCTTGGTGTGTTTTATGTGTTGTATATTTCTTCTTTTGTTCTCTGTCTGTCTGCAGTCTAAGCAAGTGCCGTCATGTATCATCGGAGGTCACGGCACTTGTCAGAGGGAGTGATTTATATTGATCTGAAACACTTCTCCCTGTAGGGGTCCGACTGTGTTTGAACTCAGCACAATAAGCAGTTAGTCGCCTGATATGCCTGAGTGCTTGTATAAAGGAGAGCTGTTTGAAGTATTTAGGCTTCATTTAAACTGTGACATATTGCTTCAATCAGCACCAGGGACTGTACTCTTAATCAAGTCGGCGAAATGAAGCGCTTCTCTGCTTCAGTGCAGTTCTCTCACTCTCGCCTCTGCTCATTTTTGGAAGTAGTGAGAGATGTTAAGTGGGTTGATTATGTCTCTCGACTCCGTTCTGGGTCATTTACTCTCTTATTCCACCTTTTCAGTTTAACAATAAATAAAGGTCCATTTTGAGGTTTTATTGACACCCTGTGGTACAGAACCAGAAATTACCAAATATGTTTATGCAGCTCAGCCAAGTCGGAGGTCTGTGTCCTGCTGCAGGAGTGATGTAGTCTTTGGCAGGTGAAACGATCCTTTATCAGAAACTATATCCTACACTGTCATAACACATTAACAACTTTGTTTCCCTCAAGACATTTACAGGGTAAAAGATGTGGTATCTATAAATGTTAATGGTACACCATGTTGAGTATCCATAGTGACTGAAACAAGATTTTCTGAAACAAATGGATGCGTGAGCAGAGCTCATGGGTCATCAGGAACACTTCTTACATGTGGCATTAAAGAGATTCACAGACTCAACACTTTGCCACCCGCTGGCGATGAGTAATGAGACCCGAGAGCACTCATGTGATGGAGCCCGTCAGTGTTGTGTTTGGAAAAAAGGTGCAGTGAAGTTTTTCATACTCACGGATCTCTGCATATTATTAATGAGCTTTGGTGTTTTCCTCTAGTAACTCTACCCATGCATAACCATGCCGAGTGATTGCTTTCCTTTCCTTTGGCGCAGTATACCTGACAGACTTGATTACTCTTGAGTCAGCCGTTGCAAGATTATACTGTGCATGTGTTCAGATATCTGTTTCACAGTGTCCCGATAAAGGCCCGGTGGGGATTAAAAGTCAGCCTTCATATTAAATGAATTCATGTTCGGTGCAGTTAAAAACACTCCAGTGTACAACAAATGTCTTGGCTCTTGGTGCAGCGTTTGTACACTAAAGAGAAAATCAAACCTGACAAATCACACTGCGACTGTCAGGATGTCCACATATTTGGGGTCTCTTCACTGTCATCATCAGTACTTAACAGTAACCAATCGCTTTTCTGGTTATGTTCTTTTTGTTTTGTTTGTTTGGGTACATGGATGACATAAAATCAATGTGTAATACAACACTGAAGATCAGATGATTAATATGTTTAATCTCCCAACAATTCAAACAAACAATAATGCACATTTTTGCTAATGGAACCAACTTGAATCCCACATACAGTAAATCACTGTCATGGTAGTTGGCATCATTGCTGTTGGATGATGTGCGACTGAGGCAAAATTCCTATTCCCAGCAGTCTGATGTAATATCATACTTCACTTATTGTTTTTCCACAAAGCTCATCACGTAAGGTTGAATATGAAAAGAATCATGTCCATTGAAGGTGTTGACCTTTTTAGCACATGTGAACTCAAACATCTGCATTAAAAACCCCATAATCGCACACTTGTATATTTGCATTAAGAGTTTGTGCTCTGATTAAATTTGAGCTCGGTGTTTTTGCTTCCCAAAATACATCACTCACTTTCCAAACATCTCTGGTGGAGGATACAAAGGAAATAAATCTTTAATGACAGCCAGAATAGTTTTGAGGTTCAGATGGATAAAATGTACATGTCAGCCCCACCAAAACCCTTTGACTGCAGTTATTGGTTGTCTGACTCTGGTTTCTAAATACCAGTGAGTGATTCAGAAGGGGAATTTCACTTTGGGCCTGGGTGTTTTCAAAAGACTCTTACGTTAATACATAAGGTGGAGCCCAATCAAAACCATTTTGCTTCTCGCTTCCCACTTTTGTCTTGTTTAACATCACAGAAACACAATAGATAATTCTTGGGTAAATCAAAGTCTGCATGGCAGTTACTTGGCAGTCGGCTAAAAAAACAAAGCCCAGATGTAAAATGCTGCAGAGTGGAGCTGCTCGGTGATTCAAACAGTGATTCAACCATCAGTCAGTGGCAGTCTCACCATGCACTGAGTCCTCAGGTGAAATGGGTGACGTTAAGTGATGACAGTTGTTGTTAGTGACCCTTAACTTTTCATAGTTTCTTTTTCATGTCACGACCTCATTGACCATCAACTGATACACTTGGCCAAAGGCCCCCTTCCAAAAGCTTCCTTGGTCCAGCTGTCTCCTCAGGCCATAAGTGACTCCTGAGACAAACCCACTATACTCACCCAACTCCAATTATTATATCAGGTCTCCAGGCTTTTGTTTTGAGGCTTTGAAGGATGTTGTTTTGTGTTTGTTTGAGAAATTATGGGTGTCCGGTCTGCAAAGAGGGAAAAAAATTACCTGGGATAGAAAATGGAGCGACCACAATGCTTTCACAATGCTTTTTTCATTCTCCTTTCTCTTACCAATACCTCATGGTGCAACCTGACTCCCCCTCTATTTTAGCTGTGTGTTTATCTAAGCGTCTCCATGGGACAGGCTGATGTGATTCTTTGGTGGACATCCTTTCAGTGTTCTACTATGAGAAAAAAGCAGGATTCCCATGCAATCTATTCTTCTCACACAAGCAACAACTGGCCAATACGCACATAGCACACCGACTCACACACAATATAGATGCTACCTATGTCCTACCATGAACTTTTCTATCTTGAAAAAGTAATATTAAAAAAGAAGATAAGAGGTGAACGTCATCACACAATCAAGCGACCAAATGAATGAATAGATTACAATTCTTAAAAGCCACAAGCAACCATCTTAAGAGAGTTATACAAAAAAATAAGCTGTGATTATTTTTCTTTATCTGTGTGAAGGTTGTGTGATGGCATACTGTACATTTTACCCCCTGTATTATCTTCCTCTTGGGATTCAGCACGTTGGACAGCTCAGTTTTTTTAGTGCCTGGCTTTGCCTCAGTGATATAATCCTAAACATTTGTTCACACATGCACAGGCCTTAAATCACATGCAAACGATTCCAGTCAAAGTGGCATGAACGCCTTTTCTTTGAAGATCCTTTCAAAAGTTCTGAAGAATAACAACTGTGAAAACTTTCCCCCATTCCCTTTCCTGGCAAATAAGATATGACTGTGGTGTAATTGGTTCAGAATTGATTTTACAAGCATATTTGATCTACAACCGATGGAGAGAGCCACTAATAGTTTGTTTATCAGGGTAAATGATTTGCATGTCTTTGTCATTATGTGGAGGAATGAGCCTGTATGGAACTCCATTTATCTCTGTAGCCTTTTTTTTGTTTACTCCTGTAATATAATCTGAGGCCTCCTGTGAGATAAGATCAGAGGAGGGGACTGCTTTATACTCCTACGTGACACTGAGCATATCTCTCAATCAACTGCTGGGTGATAAGGCAGACATGACTGACAGGGTTTAAACTGAGGGTCACTATACAAGATTCAGAGCCTGAGATTTATCATGGTTAACCCGAAATTACATGGTTGCACTGTGGACTGTGAGGTTGACTGAGACTCTGGTAGTTTGGCATGCCACTTTGTGGGCTTCACTGAGGAGAAACAAGACTCAGAGTCTACAGTCAGGCTGCAGTGGCTCTGTGCCGCTGCACTTAGACAAAGTGGTGCTCTGGGCTAAACACTAACGTCAACATGCTCACAATGAAAATGCCAACACGCTGATGCTATAAGGTATAATGTTAACCATGTCCACTGGCTTAGTTTAGCGTGTTAAGCCGCTAACATTTGCTAATTAGCACTGAACTGTACAGCTGAGGTTCATGGGAACTGCATCTATTTGGTCATAAAGCTAAATCCTGAACAAATTAAAATTTTGACCTCAAAGTGCAGGGATCACCAAAGTTAGTACAATCTGTCCTGAGGGGCACATGAATGTGCGTACATTTCAAGGCAATCCAGCCAACAGTTCTTGAGACATTTAATTCAAAACCACATTTGTCAACCTCATGGTGGGGGAAAAGCCAGATCACAAAAGTCATTAGAATTCTTTTCTGGAAATCATGAATGTCTGTTCAAAATTTTGTGCTAATCCATCTTGAGATAGATGATAAGTAAAGACTTTGACTTCATGGTAGCACTTGAGGAAAATGCCAAGAGACCACCACAGATATGAGGATTCATCCTCTGGGAAACATGAATGTCTGTACTAAATTTCATGACAATCTGTTTCCCTGTTGTTGAGATATTTAAGTCTGACAGCAGTGCAGACTGACAGGCCGCTGACATTACCCTCCCCCACACCACTAACGTGGCTAAAAACAAACTTAGGAGATTATTCTTATAAGTGAGTGCTTCACCGCCAAGCAAGAGATTTGTCAGGCACCGTCATGGCTTATGTGTTTTTCCAGTCATGGGTGTCATCAGAACCCACCATGCCCCTCTGAGTGCCGTTTGTAACCAGGACACACACACACACAGGGTGGTGAGTCAGCAGCATAGTTCAGGTGTGTCTTTTCGGGGGTCTGGAGTTCAGCCCTTGGGTCTGACTATTAGGAGACACTGAAGTCATTACACTCAGTGTTTCCATTGTCTGATGTTGTGTTACTAGAGAGATACAGAGTGTGTATGAGTGGTCCCCTGAATACTTTGGCAGAGCTTGTTTGCATTAGTCACAGCTGCTGAGCTGTATGCAGCTGAAAAGCAGCGATATTTAAAATGGAATCACCTGTTCCACATCTGAATAGATTAATGGCATAATTTTCTTAATAATGAAATACTATATAAACTCTTATTACCAATACTCTTTTTGAATGATGATATGAAACCCTTGTACTTTTCTCAGCGTCAAAAATATCCAGCTGAGCTACTTTGATGAGGGATCAGTTTGAAGAACATGCTGGCATATTTCTAGGATATAAAAGGTTAGCTTGGTCTCAGTCTAGTTTACAGTTTGATTGTGTGCATATGTGGTTATTTAGTGATTCAGCGCCAGGATGTCAAAATCCTGCATCAGCACTTCCCCTTCTGTCCATGAACGAGGGGTTTTCCCCAAAATACTATGGGCAAATAAACCAAATCAACAAGCATTAAAACAGGAACATTATATCCAATGTGGCAACTACAGTAAGGACTGTGGGCACCAATAATGCCTGTCTGCGTTGTTTATACCTAAAACAGCTGCTCTGCTGAGTGCACCGCATGTTATTCAAGACAAAGCTGGATTACATGGTGCCTTTCACTAATATCACAATATCACTTGTCCGCATATGGTAATTGACTGCATGTACACTCCATCTGCTTTGATGTGAGTTGGACTTTGTCCTCAAACAAAATCGCTGACAGAGCTTAGAAAGGTAAACCGATCTCATTCTCTGAATAATAATACATTATAAGACAACAACCACAGCGAAACAAGAGCCCCTTGTCCAAGTCTCACTCTGTAAATCAAATAATTGTGTTCACCGATTCACTAGGTATAAAATTACCCTTACCCTATACTTCTGACTGTCATCCGCCATCATATCCAAGATCCCATCACCGTAACTGGTGGCATATAAATCAGTTATAATGTTGTAAGTACGCCCTTTAACAGGCAAGAAGCCATAAACCAAAACAGGTAAAAGGCCTCGACTTCAAGTCTTAAATTGTCCAAAAAAGCTTCCATTCACATCTCCCTTCCTTGTTATCTTGGGTTTCACCTGTGGATGCAGGGGACAGTGGTGTCCTTGTTTGATTCTAATTATGGTCCTCACCTCAAAAGTTTCCCCCTGGGAACTTCCCTCCTCCAAGAGGCCTTAAGACACATTCAGACTGACTCATTAAGTGTCAAGGAAAATTAAGACAAGCCAGAGCCGTCTGAGGAGGCAAAGCTCTGCTGAAGTCTCGCTGGAGACTCTCTCTGTCAATTGTCTTATCTCCTCTGGCATGTGGAAGTGCCTCCTCAGGCCTGTTGACTGCTGAAAGATAAATGAGCTCATCGTGATGCTAGACCCTGAGCAGAGTTTTAGTGTTGCTGCTCCAGACAATAGTCTAGGGTCAGTTTTGTGTGAGGTGTTTTATTTTTAGCCTTACCGAGCTGATCCAAGATCTACGCCGACAAATATAGCCCTCACAAAATGTTTCGAGTTAGACTGTTTCTCAGCCATCTCCTAAGACAAATGGGGTTATAAGAGTGAAGGTTGCAACTCAAAACACATGTCTCAGCAGCCTTTTCCTTTTTCATTCTTTGGCAACAGGTCCAGTAATTAGGGAGGCAAACCACATCCTTATTTACTCTGTTCTGATAGATTTTTTTAAAACTCAAATTTCTGTTTCCAATATAGTCTTTCATCACTTAGACGCACTGATAAGAACTGGATGGCTAGATGTACCAGCCAGTATGGATCAGTATCACCAATGGATCAGATAAGCACAAACAAAGCATTTTGCTCAGAAGGATAATTATACAGTCATATAATACTTCCTCCTCCTCTGCATCCTCTTACACATTGCTGCAGCAATGAATGATTTCGCATGAGTAGGACTTTCCTCCTGCTGCTTCAGATTGGCTTGAATGTCAACTGAGGAAAAAAAGACGATTCACCGTGCTAAAGGTCAGCTCAATCAAGCACGTTTAACTCTTCAATGAAACACACAAAGCCTATTCTTTGTGCAGCGGGGATGGTAATTTAGTGGTGGGGCTCTGCCCTCCTGTGGTCAGCACAGCAACTCTCAAGGTGTCTCAGAGGTATGGTGAATTATCCTGTTCCGTGGTTTCTATTCTTTCTGTTCTGTTACAAATATCTGAGAAAACAAAGACCCTTCAGTTGTATTTGGTTCAAAAGTTTCCCCTCGTTTTCAGTCATGCAGTTTGTCAGCACAAACAAGTCTTGTTCGCAGAAGACATGTCGACATGTCACAGTAGAAAAAGCACAGGTGTAAATAATGAGATGGATCATGGATGAATTTCCATTCTGCTGCTTCAGTGTCAGAGTCCTGCTGTTGTACATGCTCACTCACTGTCACTGTTCTGGCCTCACTGGGAACTGAATCATTATTAGTAACACTTGTGGTTTTCCTTCTCTGACAAGTCAAAACGTCTGCCGGGGAAAAGGCCTATGTTGCAGTGATATAAACGTGGTACCAAAATGATGTCTGTGCATTGAAGAGCACATGTATAATAAGTGATTTAAATCTGCAGGGAAGCTCTTAGAAATATTCAAAAGATTAATGGAAATAGTCACATGACAAGTAAGAGGATGAGTAGGTAACACAATCTTACAAACACCAAGGCATAATGATAATTGAACTTTTGGTGCAGAAGGAGACAAAATACATGTTTGCTATATTTTTTTATATAGTTATATTGTTTTGGCACATGTCAATGTACTTTCTCTGTATATATTGAAATGATCTTTATTCAGTACCATCCAATCCTGGCATCATCATGTTTTATTAGTGTATCTCTGTGACTGAGGTTGTTGTTAGTTCTTACCAAGTTACAAAATATAGATTATTAACAAATATTTAATGTGACTGAAGTGTAAGACTTTGGTCACATGATAACAGCTTCATACACTGGCTGCAGATTGTGAGATGCAGCTGAAAAGCTCTAATAGACAGTAAATGGACCTTTGAGCTTAGATTATTTTGTTAACAATAGAGTATTTTTTGGATGACAGCTGTATTTTTCTGCCATGTGATTTTGATACATTGTGTTTATTTACACTAATCTGTTTTACCATGATTTTTTCCCTCTTGCTTTTTTATTGTTTGGCTGTGTTAATAACATAACTGGTATGAGTATCGTGCTTCAAGTTGGACCTGTCAGATAATGTAACCCAGACTGAGGACAGCGCACAGCTGTTTCCTGTGGAAGTACGCGTTATATTAGTCTGTGGTGCTCCCCGGGAATTTATATATTCTGTAATTCCTGTGGTTGTCTTATTGTTGCCTGATAAATGAAGGTAATATGACAGAAAAGTCACAGCAATTAAGCAGCGAGAGAAGACAATGTGCAGGAGTTTGTTGGCTAATGCTACCAACTGAAACTGTCCTGGCTTCTTCAAATTTCTATCTAAATATTCATGTCACTCAGATGAGATGCAGAGATGTTGGCTTATACGTAACCAGTGCTTTCAAATGTCCAGCAGAGCTCATAATATGGATAATAGATTTCCTCCAGTTGAAAGAGAAACTTGGATCATTTTGTTCATTGTGAACACTGGCAAAGCATGAAACCACACACAGAGGATCATGAAAGAGCTGCTCTTTCAACTGCAGCCAAAATATGTTCATGGAGGTTTGTCTTCCCCTCACCACTCTCTACAGGATTTTCCACCCAAAACATGTTTCTGTCCATCCACCACTATTAATTAAACAAAGCCGTTGATTATTTTAATGTGTAGCTTGTTTGTTTCTGGTGAACTGATCCAAATTGTGAGTGGTTGAATTTGACAAATTTTCCATTATGTAGTAACGACCAACATTAGGAAGAGCTCAAGGCTTAATAAAATGTTATGGCATCAAATGA
Organism: Lates japonicus; assembly: GCA_033238685.1. Classification (NCBI taxonomy): domain Eukaryota; kingdom Metazoa; phylum Chordata; class Actinopteri; family Centropomidae; genus Lates; species Lates japonicus. The sequence continues at coordinate 2,177,228 of BRZM01000099.1, read as the reverse complement.
TGTAGCTATGTGTCAACTTGATGTTAGGAGGCGAATGTTGTCGTTGTCGTGGAGTTCTTCTGCCCCCCGGTAGCAAAAAAATCAGTTAATGCAGCTTTAAACACTAAAGTGCAAAATGAATGAAAGAATTGAAAATCTGGGATAAAAAAAATTTATTATAGCCGTGACCTTAGCTCGGAGGATATTCATGAGGATTTGGAAATAACTATATTTCCTGATATCAGTGTGGTTTGTAAATGTAGACAAAATAAAAAGTCCTTCCAATGTTCACCGTAAAATCGATTCGCTTTATTTTAAGAATCATACATGAAGTATCAGGAACAGGTGAAACGAGAAAGCTCGGCTTGGTTTTTTCAACACTGATGATGTTTAACATTAAAGGATCAGTCTCAGCACATTTCTGTATCTGAGCAAAGAGCAGCCAGGTATATATTCACGGAAAGTGAAATGTAAAAAAAATTAGGCTCTTTTGTTTTTGTTTTTCCGTTATGATGAAAAATTGTACAATATGACATAAGTTACACAGCTACACAATGCAGTCAAAAAACAAAAACTATGTCTATAAGATCCAGCATGGCTACAGCAAACAGCTACTGTACACCACTAAAATACATTAACGCTGTTATAGTGTTGCATTTACTGAAAACATGAGGCCAATGTTGATCCAACAGTTATAGTCAAAGTGAATGGGGGGTTTTTATTGCTACACAACAAACGCAATGAAATGGATCAGCAGCTTCAACAGCTAATATATCATTTTTGAAAATAAAGTTGAGGGAGAATGTTGTTAAAAAAAACAAAAAAAAAAAACAATAACACATTTATCAAATTGACAGGACCCTACACACATCCAAAGGGTCTTGAAGTAATCAAGAAACACACGATGTCTTGATTCACACCAAATCGGATCTTGCAAAATTGATCTTGCAACTCATACTGTCCAAAATGAATCATGTATTTTATGCCAGAGGTTTGCATTCCTTTGTAAAGACCTGTCATAGTTTGACTTTCACGCTTTACCACAAACTGACTTCTTGGCCTCAGAAATGAGAAATATTTTCCTTATGGCCCCTGCTGTTTCATGATGTTCTGGCTGTTGGGTGACTATTTTGAGGAGCTTTGAACCCCAACGTTTAGAGAAAAATAATATCAAATTTGCCTGTTAGTCATAGTTACCAATACACCAAATCCTGTTTTCAGATGGGTGAGTAAAGTCCCATCACATCAAAACAAAGCTGTTTTGGGTTTTTCCAAAATCCTTTCTCCTTTTCTTCATATTCAGTCATGTCTGAGGTGTTGCATTTGTACGTGTCCACCCCCATAAAGGCCTTTTAGAAGAATCATTTGTCTTTGCTGGGGTCAGTTTGGGGACATAATAACTTGGAGGATAAAGAATGAGGTGGGAATAATGAAACAGCAACACCTACAGCTCCTCCTCATTTTAGATTTTGGCAACAAAAACCGAACATCAACAACGTCTGGAGCACAGTCAATAGTTGCAGCAGCTGGACATGACAAGTGCAAAGGTGTTGTTTCGATGTATGTGTTTTCACATATGTGATGTGTGAGCCAACTAATGTGTGAAATCAATAACTATGGCCTCACAATACTACATCAAACTCACTGTGGTCCACGCCCTCTTGAGTCAGCACACAGACTAACCAGGAAAACTCTGATAATCTACAGTCAGATATGGATGACATACAGTATGTGCAGATATTATGTAAAGACGAATGGTTAACTGCTTCACATAGTGTACACCAGCTGCAGCTGAAAATTCAGTCGGAAAACGTGCGGTCGGCAAATGTCTGACTCAAAATATCCCGGAGTGAACTTTCTCCCAGGTTGCGACACTCCTTGTGGTCACAGAAAAGCCAGAATGAGCACTGTGGTTTAGGTGAGAATACGCTTCAGCGGAGGTCACTTATTAGAGCTGTCTGTGTCATCTAAACCAAAATGAGAGGTTTTCCTCATCGAGGATTTCTAAATACTTATTTTTACTTCAAGTGTGTAGGGGTCCTGGAGAGGACAGATTAAATCATTTTAAGAGAGACAATACGAAACTAAATCTATATGAAAAAAATGACACATCACTTACGTGAAGCACCAAAAACAAAATCCAGCCAATGTATTCCTCTTGCATGGGGGTGATACCAACACTCTGAGAACTGTAGCAGCAGCTGTTTAGAGCTGCAGATGTAGGTTTGTTGACATGCACCATCTACAGGTAAGGAGAGTAATAGATTCTGCAATTTGTGACACTGGTGCCACCTGCAGACAATGAGTGTTACAACTCCAGCTGGATTTCAATAGCTGCTGTTTGCAGTTCACCTTTTACACTGCATACACACAGGATGCATAAGCAAGTTGAAGTTGAAGAACAGTTTTCAATTAGCAACAATATCAGAATACTTCATTGATGCCTTACAGGAAATTGTTGTGTTGCAGTGCTCCATTTCACATATACAAATAGAAATTATTAGCAACATGGGTTGCCTCTGGGTTGGTTCTGTATTTGGTGCTACAATACTGGAAAAAGAAATCTTGTGTTATTGATATAGCAGTGCAGGGGTAAACATTTCTCCAGGCACCGCCTATATGAGTTCACAGTGACGTTTGGACGTGCGACATCATGAGTTCAATGTGTGTTATCATGAACACCACTGTCCTGTTTCTGAGCACTGACGTGTTTCATCACACTGAAAAGCAGAATTTGAATTGTTCTCCTCAGATAAATCCTCAAATAAAAGAGCTGGGATGTTTTTATCATTAACCAGACAGTGACGCTCTGCAGTTATTTTAGTACAAGTTTTCTTGTAGGAGGCAGTTTGCAATGAGTACAACAACTGAACAGCTACATGAATATGTGAATGTGAGTTTGTGAGTTACACATTACCTAGTTCCATGAGGCACTTTGCATCTAAAAAATATTGTTCATCACACTCAGTATGGATATGAGCAAATATACTAAATTGTGCTTATGAACAGGACTTGTAGTGAGGAGAAGTTCAGCGCGGTGGTCGACTCTGACCCGTGACAGATGTTTTTGCAAAGTGGATGGCCTTAATTACTGCTGATGTAACATTAGAGGCTCTGGTGCACAGCTCTCTGTCTGTTTCCTCTGTGTAGTCTGATACTTCCGGAGGTGGATGGACTATTTCTTCCACGGGGACAATAAAACAAAGCACATGGCACTGGCATCACAGAGCAAAGATTGAGATAATGACAGTGGGCCTGGAGACTGGAGTGCCCGGGCTGAGCACCATCTAAAAAGCCTCTGCAAAGAGCTTGAGAACCCGATCTGTTTTTGTTGGGCTTTGTAGTGCAACTTCCCCGATTCATCTCCTGCTCATTAAAATGCCCAAGACTAGATGAAGTGGAAACCAATGATGCTCGTTCAAGTCCAGTACAGTATGTCCTTTAGAGTTACAGCCTCAAAATCAAAGCACAATCAAGCTAATGTGCCTCAGGAGAAGAGACAAAAGCATAAACCCAATTCTGTTGATCAACTACACTTCAGAGACCATCGCTGCATATTTTAGAGGTCAAAAAAGAACTGATTATCACAGGACAGATTCTTAGGACACACTTGAAACATATTCTCAAATCCCTTTATTGAACATCTTCAAAGCATTTACTTCCATTCATCAGCGTACTATTTCTCCAAACCTCGTCGTCATCACTGACGATGATTGCCAAGTAAACACTGAGCTATTTCAAGCAGCTCTGTTATTTTATTTGATTCCACTGTTGCTCATGGTCTGGGCTTTGCACACTCCCTTGCCGGCGACTTCAAAGGCAGCTCCCTTGTAGGTTGCAACACACTGGCCGTCTGTGCGCAGGTCTGGCTGAACCTGCTCCCATACCTTCTTCTTAGGGTTCAGCTCTTTGTCCGGATCACCTGCAATCAGATCAGATACATCAGAGGAGACTCTGTTCTCTGCTCATCCGTCACACATGCAGGATTTACGGATCCAATACTGATGTTTTATGAACTTTTTGTGGTATGTCATGCCCTCGTATAACCTACTCAAACACTGTTTTAATATACGTGTGCTGAGACACAATGATAGATGACTTTGAACTTTCCTTCATGGATTTTTCGTAGTCAGCATACACTGATACAATCTGTATAATAAACTGAAGCCAATAAAAATTGTGAGCAAATGACCAACAATTATATTCATGATTTATCAGGCCAGTTCTAATCTTTATTTCTCCCACATGAATTGTGAATAGTCTGACTTTCTATCGTCTTCTATTACAGCATCGGCTTTTTAAAACTGCCATTTGGTCTTAGCTGTAATTCAAAACATCTAAACTGAACTTCTCAGAATCTAAATAAGCATCCAGGGAAAACAATTAAGGGAAGTTCTCATTTCACGATGGCTTTGTTTTTGATGTTGCTTGGCATTTGTGAAAATTCAAAGCCGGTACTGGCTGGCTTCTGTCTGGTGTCAACTTTTTCCCTCTCTGCACAACCATCTCAGTGTTTGAGGACACAAATGTGTTTCATATCCCAAGGTTGCGATTTCTGCCGGCTTTACAACCCAAGAGTGGCAACAATCAGTTTTGATCAGAAGCGTGAAAGAGGTTTTGATGAGCAACTTGCGCGCATTCTTAAGTTCAAGCAGAAGTACTGGGCCCCATTAGTCAGGGAAATGGGGGCAATTACAACCATATACTCACACCAGCAGTGGATTGGCTGTAACTGAATCTGTACTATGGGGCTCTGGTGGGAGAAAAGGGGGAAACCAGGGAAAAGACAAGCTTCTTTCACCTCTTTATTTTCCATTATATACGTGTGTACTTTAAAAAACTGCCCAGGTTTTAAACAATCAAGACCTCAACCCCCATGACAAACCATCCACCAATCCTGTCTCTGCTCTACTTCCCCTCCTTCTGTTTTCTCTTGAACCGTGTTTTCATGGAATGGTTTGAATGTGACTCTTTTAAATGTAACATCCATAAAAATCATTCAGGCCAAAGGGATCCCTCATGAATCAACCAGCTTTCGGAGAGGCTAGGACATGTGTGCTGCAGGGATGCAGCTGGGCTGTGGGTACTTGGACCGCAGATCCACCTTCATCACATCCTCCTCTTTCACTCCTTTTCCAAAGGGAACTCCCAATTTGGTTATTGTTCTCGGAAGAATGCGTAAATAACAAGACTAATCTTCTTCCTCTCATATTCAGCTTTGAAAACTTTTAGAACCACTGTACTGTGGTGTTTTTCATTCATCAGGGACTGTGTTTAGAAAACGTCTCAGGAAGGATCTTGACTCTCACACGGTCTAGTTGATGTGTTAATTGACAGCAAATACGGTTCATATGTTGTTGTTTTTAAACACTTTACATTTGTTGAACCTAACAGGACAGGACACTTATCTTTCCAACTGGTTATAAAAAAAGTAGGGTACATTCCTGGCAATGAATGCTGATTAGCCTGTCAAATCAGCAGTCACAGGCCATTTAGTCACCACCAAACACAACTACGGAGTCCTCAAATGAGAGCTTTCAGTGGGGTCTGAGAACGCATTATGATTAGTGTCTTCAGAGGAATGAATGTTGAAACTGGTGTGTTGTTTCTGGCAGCAAGACGGTTCGACGACACCCTTCATTTCCTAAAGACAGAGGTATGTTGTGGATACTAGGCTGGGAAATTCTTTCGGTTAACTCACCTCAGTGACAACGACTATGTGAAGAATCACAAGAGTCTGTTTGGTGGATTTCAAAATTCAAGCTTTTTGTTTGAGGAGTAATCTGTTTCTGGGGTAACAGTAATCAGGTGTTGGTACCTGGAAAGCCCTGGAAAGTAACTCTTTCCCCTGGTGCTGCTCCACTTGGAGGATCAAGGATTTCGACCTTGTCTGGCGAGCTGGCACACATGACCATAGCCTGGGACACCACTCCTCTCATCTTGGCTGGCTTTAGGTTACAAAGAAGGACAGCCATGCGGTTCTGCATCTGAATGAGGGACAGAAGATTGAATACATTTTTACAGCCCATATGCCTTACACAACAGAGAAGAAAAACAAATTATACTCAATTTACTTAAGTTTTTAAAAAAAAGGCACCTTCAATTGATGTGGTCTGTTTGGCTATGGGACAGAGAATTTCATAATCCAATATAAACAATAATGCCAATTCCAGTCTCTTAATTTAAAATTACTGTGTCCGAGGGTCTATGGTTTGTTTGCCTCATTTCCTAAACCAAAGGGAGCAAACAGGAAAACATTACATGCTTCAGCCTGGAGACCTCTGCGGCTCACCAAAATTTAAAAGAAGATCAGTTTCTGCCAAAAGCTGAGAAGAAGAGAAATCCAGCATTTCATGACATGATGTATGCCAGATCTTAAGAAATAATCATACCTTTCTTTGAAGGACATCCTTTGAGAAATTGCTGCATAAATCTAAACTCGCTCATGTTGCTTTGACAGGGATTTGGTGGCAGTTTTTATTTTGCAGCTCTAGGCAGTTTTGGCAGGCTGGGGGTAGTATGAGAATGTTCTGTAACAGCATTTACAAAACAGACTGTTTGACTTGAACAATATTTCATGTGTACTGTAGACATTTGTCCTAACAGTTATTTTATGATTAGCCTGTCTCAGACTCATATTACTGAATGGTGCCTATTATTTATCCACGCTCAAAAGTTACAGCCATAAAACTTGTAATGTATCTCCTTGGATATTTCACTCCTGCTCGCTTGACGGAAACAGATAATGGCTCTTATAAATAAGACAGACAACAAGAAAGTCAAATAGGAATTTGATTTTAGATTTAAAGCCTCTGTGAGTAATGGACTGATGCAGACACAAAAAAGGCAGCAGCTTCAGTCAGAGAGCACTTAATAAGGCCATGCTACTAAATACAACTGCTGCAACACTCAACTAAGAAGCTACTGTCTAATATTTGACTATTATTATTTCCTTTTAGGTACAATAGCTTTTTGTCAGACAGTGTTACTTGTATACATGATTTCAGCAGGAACACACTATGTTTCCATTTAAACAACATGCACTGTCTACATATGATGCAGAAATGCAAGATATAAAGACTTCCTGAAGACAAACTCAGAAATACTGTTGACCATAAAAGTAACTGGTGCTTTTCATTTAGATGAAACTCTACATAAAGCCCGTTTTTCTTCAGGAACAAATCATACATCCACGTGAAAGCAAAAATAAACACCAATACTCGATGGAGACCCTGAATCACCGACATAAAATGTTAAACTGGTAAATAATCAGCACAGTCATCCTAAGAAGTCACTTAAAATAGACTAATAAATCCTTATTATGACCCTAGTGAGCCATAAATATAGAAGTATACACCAGTGCTTGTGAGTCTACTAGAAAAAAAATATCTCAAACAGAGTGGCTGCAGGGATTTATGAAGCTAATATAAAAATCTAATTTGTATTTTAGTCTACACCTTCCTCATTCATAAGCAGACAATGTTTTTGGTCAGCTTACTGGCAGGTGTTGCTTTTGACATCTACAGGCTCGCAATGTGAAGCTTGATGTCAGTGACTTTCAGGCTGACATTGTGGATTACTGAGTGTGGATTCATGTGCAAAAATAGCAATTTAATCCATTTAAAATTAGATCTGCAACACCAGAAAGTGTGAAAAATATGAAGGGGTCTGAATACTTTCTGAAGCTGCTGCAGTTGGTTAATTCTCCATCAATGAAATAACTGACTAATGTGTATGAAGTAGGAAGTATGTTTTGGTGTTTAATCTCTCCAACAGAGCTGCTGAATCTATAATAAAGAGCACTGAAGCTTTCTGTCTTTATGTTGTTCTCTTCATGTTGTTTTTTTCTATCTGTATCTAAAAGACTTAAGATTGTACCTGGTCTAGGGGTATGTGCTTGACCAGCCCGCTGACCACTGTCCTGGGTGAAGCCTCTCCCACATCAACCTGCTCCACATAGAGACTGTCGGCATCTGGATGCTTCTCAGCTGTGATTATATGTCCGATACGCAGGTCCAAACGAGACACGTCCACCTTGGCGTCGTCTTGGCTGGGAGCTGCCTGCTTTTTCTCTGCTTTCTCCCCTCCTGACATCAAAGAGCGGAAAAATACTGTTACACTAATGGCGTACACAAACACACACTGCCTCAAAATCTCATGTTTTTGTGCTTTTAATTTGGTTTATGTCAGTGAAAGTTTGATGTGACAATTTGCGTGGGTGTTGTGCATCACAGGCACAGAATGTCAGACAGTAGCACGTGTTCAGGAACAGTTTGCTGAAGAGAGGCGTCTGTGAGAGTTTTCATGCTAATACACTAAACGTGCGTGATATAATAGGAAATGTTTGTTTAAAAGCGCTGAGAATATTTCAGCCAGCTGGTATCTTTCCAAGGGAAATTATAAAAAACAAATCATACTTGAAACAATACTAGGCATCTGTCTGGAATCTGATTTAATTTCCTCCCATAAATGAAAACAAAGCCCACCAATGACAGGCCTCAGGGTGGCATGCGTTTCATGTGATCCATAAGTGAATAAAAAATTAAGGAAGAGACAATTAATTCCACTTCTTCCCCGAAATGACGGGCACATAATACCTTGACTAAATGACAACACCAATACCCAGTTTTGGCTGAAGGTGAGGGCTACATGATACCAGTGACATAGCAGAATAACAGATGCTTCTTCCCAAAGAGACAAAGTACCTTTCACTCGCCTGGCTTTCTTACAGCACATTCATTCCAGTGGATTGCGCTGATCAAATGATCACACAGTCTTTAATCATTCCTCTGAGCCCACAACAGCTCTCGAGAATACAAATCCCAACCCCTGCCTTTGATATTCAACATTCCTCCCTCGAGTAATCTTTGTGCTGCTGTGATGACAGTAACATTACCAGGGCTCTGCTAAGGTTACACATCGGTTTGTAGACTAACAAGCGATGACTGTTTAGATGAGGTGACAACATGGCTCCATTGAGAGAAAAAAAAAAAAACAAACCAGAATTTAGCATGTACAAGAGTTTATCAAGAGGAGTAAGTATCTCTCATTAACAACTCTCTAACATCTGGATGTAAGAAATGCCAGACACTACAATGAATTTGTCAAGGTCTTAAAGCTTGTTGCTTCCTCTTTCTAAATTATAACCCCATAAAAACATCCAGCACTGATTATACCCTGTTTATTCCTGGCAGTTTTTCTAATTAGTCTGGATAGTATATTGCTGGAACAGAACTAAATATCTGAGTGTTTTACTGCTAATTAATTGAGATCCTGTGGCGGGGATTTTCTTGTTTTGTATTCTAAACTTATCATAAATGTAAAACAGTTTAACTTCTCATCATATTTCTTGCATAGGGATACTTGGTTTTATGATTGGGTCCTAGAATGACGCACATCCACAAAACATTAACATTAAATCATTCCTAAATTGAACTCAATTGCTGGTGACATTAGACAAGGATGCCTCCTCACAAATCACTGAACTCCATAAACAAATGAAAGTTCACTAAACATCTTCCAACTGAGGCCCAGAGATCTTGGATCCATTAAGAGCCAGATATTGCTGCCTCACATCCATTGTCACCTGGTATTAGAAATTCAAATTGAGAACCATGTTTGGAGACATTTGCATTGAGCCAACTGCTGATAGAAAAACTGGATCTTAAACAAAACCTGCAGTTCAAATAATAATATTGATGAAGGCTGAGTAAATGCCTCAGTGATGAGAGGTGAGTCACTTTCATAGCTTTAATATGGTCCTCCTCACAAACTGAAAATGAAACACATGGCACAAATGTTGCTATAACATGTCTAAACAGGCTTAATTTAACCTTCTAAAACTGTTTTTATTGGATGTGAAAACTTCAAAAGATTCCTAATAAAACCCTGCAATGTGCCATATTTTTTTCATTCAGCCATTACCTTTTTTCTCAGGCTTCTTCTTTTTATTCTCGTCTTTGGGAGGGGGGCTCTGGACAGCAGCCGCAGCAGCAGCAGCAGCAGGGGGGGCAGAGGGTGCTGGAGCAGAGGGTGTGGGAGGAGTGGGCTTCGAGCTGCACTCAACAGCGGGTTCACCTGACGGCATGGCCACCTCCCGCACTACAGGATGGATGTATGCAAAATGTTAGCACGAAGACAGGGCTGAACAGAGGAGCTGGGTTAAGACTTTTTCCTCAAGTATCTGTGACGACTGATATTCTCTGCACACACCCGGGTTCCCAGATGCCGTGTGAATGAAAGGGCAGACAAGATTATTTCTCCACTGCTGCGGAATAGAGATCATTTACATTACAAGGTACACTACTTCTGAGTTGTGCCTTTTCACCCACAGAGCTGGTTGCATCAACATGATACACTGAAATGATACAGGGGGAGCTTTATTTACACACCCAGTGGGAGGACTGCTCTCCTGATGCAAACAGTTTTGATGGGAAAATGACACAGTGTCCGTGCTGATGGAAACAAGGAAATGGAGCCATAAAGCAGGAAACAATGTCCTACAATAACTCCCCTGAAAAAACATAACCCCTCATTTAAGGCGCCTGATGTTTGAGTTCCTACAAAATCTTGTGCCTATGTCTGACAAACATTGGTCTACAGGCACACCACCAGCACCATAATGCTTTTTAATTACCTTAATTCTAGGTTAGGACCTGAGATCAGGACCGTTCCGGTTTACCTTGGAATTACGGGGAATAACCTCTTAAACTCTTGACATTCCACTTTTAAGTTTCCTCTCAAGGTTTTTTACATCTAGAGAACAAAAATGAAACACTGTTGTATCACCTAATGCTACTTAAAGGTGCTTGTGCAAATTTTTTTTTTCATGTAAAACGAAGAAAAACGAAGCCAGACATATCTGGAATCTCGAGATACACTGGATCTCGACGAACCCGCGGAGAATTATCACAACAACTCGGCAGTCCCTCTCAGCTCTGCAGAGCATTTATTCCTCTTTTAGCTTGTTGTTTTGTTTTTTACAGCCTGAAAACTCTCATGCTCTCATCATTTTTCAGTTTCCAGCCACAAGAGGCAGTTGCTTCAGAGAATGAACTGAGATAAACCCACTGTACACGACCTGCTCGGCACCAAATGACTTGAGCTGGTGGAGACCAGAACAGAGCAAAGAGGAGAGAGAATACTGGACTCAACATCTGTCAAATCTCAAAATATTTGCAGTCATGTTTGCAATAACATCTTCATGAGGTAATAACAGGACAACACTGAAAGGAAAAAAAACTGGCTCAGCTGTGAATTCTCTGGGTTTGAAATATTCATCTGCACACTGCAATTTAAAGGAGCCACAGATGAATCCAGCACAGTTTACGCTTTTCAACTTTAAAGTGTTGCTGATGCAGATTTGACACCGAGCTTCAATTGTCACTGTTTTTATTTCTTGGCTGCAGAAAAGTTGTTTTTGTCTGACTGGCACTATTATAGTCGCATTGAATAGTTTGTTTTTCTCATCTCAATAACAAATCAGCAAAGCCGATGGAAATTCCTCTCAGAAAGGTTCATATTTATCCATGTTTTGATTAAGCTATTTTATGCCACCTTAAAGCCATTGAAAAGAAACCCCAAACATAAACATCACAATTAGATACAATATGTGGAAAAACATAGTCCCGGCTGTATTGGAACACATTCCTTCAACGTTCCAACACTAACATATTGAGTTTTTTAAAGAAAGTTAAATAGCTTATTTTTTTTCCAGTCCCCCTTTTAGTCCTGCAGCTTCTTTCTGGAAAACATTAAATGTGTGTTAATGTCTGTGATCTGAGCTGTTCGCCCTTGAACATCAACGTATGTCAGACGCACAATAGCTGACAGACATGTTGTCCCCATCACTCTAATAGGGATTCTTGAGGCACCATGGTTGCTTATAATAAAAACAAAAAGAGATCTGGTTATAATGGGCTGAAGCGAGAATGCACAAGATGTTATCATTGATAGTACAAACCAAACAATACTCTAATGAGCAACAACTGACATCAAATGTTCCCAAGTAAGGCACACGCAACTGCTTCTATAACTCGATATAAAGGATAACAACATCAAGGTTTTTCTTAAAGACAAGCATTTGATCTGCGATGGGAGTCTTTGCTGGGAACCAAACTCGGCATACCTCCCCTCCTCTTCTCTTTTTCCAGCAGCTGTTTTTTCAGTTCCTCGATGTCATTCTTCAGTTTCACATTCTCCACCATCAGTTTCTTCTCTTCTCTGACACTGGCCTGGACCACTGCAACCAGGCAAATTCTTGTTACCGCAGCACAGGAATTAAATTTCAACTTCCCGCAGGACATTTTAAGAACTGCATAACTAGTACAAATAGATTACTGACTAAAATTGCCGACTGTTGAAATCAATATTTTGAGTCTTCTGGGTTTAAAGAAGCCATGAAACTGTGCACTAGTGCAGTTTCTTCTGATCTAAAAATAGTTGTATAATCAATCTTTCTAAATTTGCGCAGGTGATAACATTTAAAGTGTGGAAGGATGATGGAGCTGGATATTCAAGCTTTATTATTTACACAACTACAACAAAAATATGACCTACTTTCTACTCATTTTTTAAAATGAGATAAGTGATTAACTCAGCCTGTCTTTACTGTCTTTTCCAAAGTTTATTTGATTCTTGACAGTAACAGAGAAAGTAAAATGAGCACTTAAAAATGAATACTTTATAAATAAGTGAATCAACAGAATACCAGATTTGGCTGATTTAAGTTATCCTCAGACTAATTCATTCATATAACTGAGGCCTCAGGGTTTATTTGCTAGTGGTCCTACTGGGATTTCGCTTATCTCGCCCCTGTCTAGATAAAATGAAACTTTGACTCTTTGTAAATGGGCTGCATTGCTGATAGACTTGTTGTATGTGGGTGTGCAGCGTCCTCTCTTACTGGCTTTCTCCTTCAGCAGCTGCACTTGCTGTTTGAGGTACTCGATGATCTGGTCAGCCTCGGCTGCTCGCTGCTCCAGCCTCAACAAGGGATTGTGACTCGACATCTTGATCAAGGAGCGAGCCACGAACCTAAAAGACAATAAAGACCTCTAACCATCACAATATTACAAGAAGCTACATGAAAACCAGTAGATACTCGCCCACTTCCTTGGTTTTAAAATGAACCTGTGTGACATTTAATAGCAATATAAAAAGAGATGGTATTTTCAAGTACCATGCTGAACATCTACAAAAGATACATGTTTGGAGTTACAAGGTTTGCATTCCAGTACAGCCCCACCACAAACTACAGCCTCCAAAATGACCACAGAGTAGAGTCAACTTCTCTCTGACAGTCTCAACAAAAACTCAACATTGTAATTTCCACAAAGGTGGTAAGTGTTGAAGAGCTGTTCTACTGGATTGTGTTACATTGCACAGTGGTCTCCTTGTTATGTGTAATATTTCATAATATAATGTCATGGCAGCATTTCAACTACTGTATTTTTATTTTATTCATAAATAAAAAATAAGAAACTATAGATGCCAAACTGCATTATGTCTGACAGAGCAATCATACTTTAACATGTTTTCTGTGACATGCAGCCTCAGTAGGTTTTGAACCACGTGTTAATATGATTTTCACGATTGTTAAACTTTGGCCGGTTCCCCAAAACGACAAAATCTGACCTTTGTCCACAAGATATGTCGAGCAATAATCAACACATGTTGATTTTCATAAAAATGACAGCAAAACAACAAATCTTGATTCCAAATTTGTCAAATGTGAAAGTTTGCTGCAACATTTAAGTGTTTAAAAATCCAATACGTATAAGTTTTGTCAAGGTCCAAGTCAAGTTGGTCAAGCCAAATTCTTGGATGAATTCCTATCTGTCTTTCACAGTAATAAAAAATGAAGTAACACTCAAATAGTTTCTCCTTTAAATCATACTATCGTCAAATTATGCATTCAGTTTTTGGAGATAAAGTTCAAAAGGGATCAGCTGCTCTAGTGCCACTCAACCAAAATACAGCTGGACACCAGTTTGGGTTTGGGGTCATGTTCCTTTATCTTACTGAGCTTGGCAAATCACTTTGTGAAGAAAGAGGAAAAGAAAGATTTTTACAGGCCGAGGCATGGAGAAGAAAACTTCTTACACATATTACAGGGAGGCGCTGGAAAACAACAGCTGGCCTGAGATGAAAACAAAATGTTGGGGGATGAGGAAATTAGAAACACAAAAGAGCTGGAGTTGATAAAATCAAGGATCAAAGCATTGTTTTTTGAGAAACTGAATTGGTTTAAACAGGACCAGTGGTGGAGTAATAACAAGAGCCACAGAAACGCTGATCTCATTTGGATAACCTCTGAAAATGGGTCCTGGGGCCGAGGTATGGGCCGTAGCATGAAGACATGAACAGGTCATTGCAGCCTTGGATTTCGGATGGAAATAGCCAAATGTGTTAACAATATTAAAGTGACGTGTGATTTCACTGGCCTGCAGCCTGCCTAATGTACCTCTCCTCACTGTATGAGAATTAAAATGTCTTTCATCCTCTGGTTTGCAACTGTATAAATTTAGCTGATTAACTGCACTACGGCATCTGACCACTTACATTGTTATCAATCTCCTAAAAACAGCCACGACTGTTTTTTATGAAGTCATACAGTTCGCAACAGCTCACACAAATATTTTATGTCTACATCCATTTTCAAATTAAAATATCAAAGATAATGCGGCACAGCTATACACAGGGAACACACAAGGTTTGAATCAAACCTGTAAATCTGTTATGTTTAAGCACCAGCTTTCCTCTGATATGGAGCTGGTGTATGAACAGACCCACCAGGAGACAAGTGTTTCCTCTTTTCATGCTCCATTCCCATTGTAAAATTATACTGTAGGAGGAGAGTTCCCCTACCTGTCTGCCAACCAGACCATTATAAAAGAAAAGGGGAGTGCAGTATGCCAGCACCACCTGAAGGCATCACAAGGACCTACACATTTTAATTTAAAGGGACTGTGAAGCTTTCACACAAGATGCAGTTGTCCTCCGCAAATTTGCAAAACTGCAAATTGCATTTTTAATCACAGCCCAGAAGTATAAGTCAACATGCAGGCCATTATTTATAATCTTTACACACAGGCTACTTGATGAAATCAGTCAGTGGACTCTCCTCCATGGCTAAGGCTTAATTTATCATTTATCTTCATTATTTATAATCATATAGCAACTCCATTTTTCAAATTATTGCTTTAATTATAATAGTTTAAAAAAAACATGTCAAGTTCCCTTCTGATGTGGCCACTAAAATACTGAATCTAGAGGAGGCTTAAAAGCACTGATCATTAAGTAACTATAAAGTCCCCTCAAACAGACAGAAAACACAAGATAATCATGATAATTAAATGTTTTAAGTTAATTATCATGGACAAAAATTGTTGTTGTAAATATGGTGATTTATTAATCATTTGCTTTTCTAACGTGAAGATTTTTTATTTGTTCAGTTTTATATCACTGTGTCAAAACTGAACACCTTTGGGTTTTTGGCTTCTGGTAACACAAACTACACAGTTTAAGAAACAATAAATTTGTCATCCATGTTATCTCAGAGATAAATAAAAACCCATAAAAAATCAATAATGAAACTGAGCAGCAGCAGATTAGTAATGATACAGGTAATTACCAGTTATTACTGGGGTTTCAGTTATTTGCAAATCACAGAAATCAAACAATAATCATCTTATTCCAGTCACTAAATTAGTATTAAATGTGTTGTGGAGAACAGTTTGCTCAACAGTGAACTGAACATTACTTCACGTTGCATCAGTTTAATCGTTAAACAATTAACTCTCGTCGCTGATAGGCTACTAGCTCGAGGGTTGGCTGGACGTTACTGACAGTTTACGATTCAAATACAGAAATCATTAGTTGAAACAGTGAAATAAAATACAAAGGCTTTTTTTTTTTACACTTACATGGACTCTGAGCAGCAGACCCAACACGTTTCAAGGAGCACTGGGGGGGCTTGACAGCTGCCACCCTTGCTACCGTGAGCTCGGCTAGCCGCAGTCAGGCTAATTCAAGACCCCAGTGAGTAGATCTCTATATAACCCGGATGTGAGGCGGGCTCGTGCATTTAGCCTCTCTGTTCGTTGGCCAAATGTTCTGTAGATCGAAACAAAATGCAAGGTGGCCACAGCAGTCGCCTGTATGTAATTACTAGAATCAACGAGAAACTTTGTATCAGAAAATACGAAAAATTAACTCAAGAGCAACTTTACCGACACATGTTTTTTGACTGATTTGCGTAGTTTTGTGCTTAGAAAGCGTCTTTTACATGCACTACTTTGTCGCACAAAGTTGACGTCATCGATCACGTTCACTCAGCTGTTCCCATCACATCGCGGAGGCAGGAAGGGATTTCATTTAAAAACATTTTAATAATCATTTCAGGTTCATTATATCGACATGAATTTGCTGCCTTCCTGGTAAACGTGAGTAGATACATTTATCGGAGGCAATGCACATTGCATCATTGGTAATAAGGCAGTTATATTCATAATTTAGCTTCATAGACACCGTAGGTTTAACACACTGTATTTTGTTTGTTTGGTACTGCACATCTAAACTACATGGTGTAAATATGTTGTGTTAACCAGTCACATGCCTTAATGATGGTCTTTGCCTCAGGCAGCGTTAACACATGTACAAGCTTTAACTAAACACTTTTAATGTTATTAACTTCCTGTCTGACACTGAATGGAATAAATAAGAAGCTGAATGCTAATATGCCGCCATATATATGATCACATATTATTCATACACTGTATTGAAGACTCTCTGTCTCGCTCTCAGTGATTTGTCAGTGGCAGGATGAGGCCCCTCAAAGATGCTCAGCTGGGGGCCTTCACCTTCTTTGCTTCTGCTCTCCCTCATGATGTTTGTGGGAGCAATGGCCTCCCTCTCACCCCCAACTCCATCAAAATCCTGGGACGCTTTCAGATCCTCAAGACCATCACTCATCCCAGACTCTGCCAGTATGTGGACATCTCCAGAGGGAAACACGGTACGACTCTCTGTCTTGCTCTTTGTAATGGGTCTAATTACATTTTATACCCTGGTCTTCCTTTTAATCACATTTCATATTATTTCATTTTCAGTTAGTGATATTCTGTCCTTCATGTGATCTCCCACTGGACTCATCCAAAACATACCTGGCCTTTTATTTGAGCAGTCAGGAACTGTCTTTCTGAGCTTCTGACTGCATGTTTGCTGTGGTTTATATCAGTTTGTTGTTGGCACATTTAGAGCTCCAACGATTAGTTGATTAGTTGATCAACAGAATATTAATCAGCAACTATTTTGATAATCGAATGATCATTTTAGTCTATTTTATGCAAGAAATACTCAACATTTTCTGTTTGTAGTCTCCCAAATATGAGGATTTGATGCCTGGTCAGACAAAACAAAATATTTAAAGACACACCTTGGGCTGGGGGAAATTATAAAGTGCTTTTTTTCACAATTTTCTCACATTTTATAGATAAACCATTTAATCAAATAATTGCCAAAATAATCCGCAGATGAATCGATAATGAAAATAATTGTTAGTTGCAGCTCTAGACACCTTTTTTAAAGCTTTGTATTTACAAGTGGTGGACACAGCAACATTGTGTTGGACTGTGTTTCTTGCTGTTCAACACAACTACACAACAACCTGTAAAAGTCTCAGTCAACATCTCTGTGACACAGTGTCAAAAAACACACACATGCTTACTCATTATAAATAAATATCATTTGCGTGTTTTACTTCCGTTCCTTCTTCTCTTTGTTTTATAGAACGGCTGATTGTTGTTGCTGAACACTTTGAGAGCAGTTTAAGAGATTTCCAGAAACAGGGGAAAACTGCCAGGTGAGGTTATCATTACAAATCTTTGTTAATTAATCAGTAGTAATCAGAGTACGTGTGATGAACCCAAAGTTCCTTCACTTTCACTAATGAGCAGTTATCATTAAACCTTCCACTGTTGATATATTTTTTGTATCCTGTGTGATGGGAAGGGAGATTGTATGCATTAACCTTGCCATCTACTGGCCGAGGTTAGGTTTGCATAAAAACAACAGTCTCTTTGACTTTCTCACACTTCGGTGTTTAAGATGTAGATACATTCTCTCACACATCTCGTCTTTGTCACCACCTGACTCTCAAAAAGGTTTGACACACAGTCATGTTTGTGTTTGTGTTAGCCCAGAGAAGGTGCTGCAGATTGCATTTGAGGTCCTTGAAGGTCTGGAGTTTATGAACAAACATGGTATGGTGCACAGAGCCCTCAGCGCACACAATGTGCTGATGGACTGCAAGGTACACTTTCCACTTTTGTCTGAATGTTTGTCCACTTGAAGGAAAATGAAGTGACTTCCGAAAATGCAATACAGTCGCTCTAAGATGGACTTTTTCTTTGCAGGGGAATGTCAAGCTGGCAAAGTTTGGCCTTTATCACATGACTGATCATGGGGCCGACGTAGATTTTCCCATTGGGTATGTCTTTTTCTCCTCATTTATCACAGAGAAAGGTTCATTAGAGCTCCTCTGGAACTCTTCAAATGGTTGGACTGAGCTATGTGAGCTGTCTGTTCAGGGTCAAAGGTTCATTTCTATCTGTTTGATGTTAGTCAGATCATGAAAAAAAAGGCAATTGACCAGAACATTGAGGCATAATTGCCCATCCTTTTTCATAGAAACCAGGTTTTGGGGCATCAAATCAGCTTCCTGGTTTAGGAACTGTAACCAATCGTTGGACTTTTATCCTAATCCAAAGGCCTTTGTGTTCTACCAAGTATCTCTGTGTAATATCCTTTTGCAGATTGAAAAGAGGGATGATGGCACACGCCCATGATTTTCAATAAAACATCTGGATGGAAAATGTAGAGAATGTAACGGTCAAACAGTTATGCAGATTGTTTGTAGGAGTAACTGCATTTACATCACCTAATGAACAACATCGTAACTTTACAGTTATTTACTTAGTTATTGTGTAACTGGAATCAGCACAGTTTCGATAACTGGAGGAAACTAGGTGATTACACTAAGTGTCATTCAGAGGCTGAAAGAGTAATGTCCTTATCTGCTCTGGGATCTTGACCTCAGGTACCCATCATACCTTGCTCCAGAGGTGATCGCTCAGGGCTCTTTCCACCCCAGTGACCCCTCCCACGATGAGGCTCCTCTGCCCTCAGGACCAAAGACTGATGTCTGGTCTCTTGGGGTGCTGCTCTTTGAACTGTGTGCAGTAAGAGTCACTCATAATCTGCTTTATACAAGCACAAGACATTCATATTAGATTTTTTTCACACTGTTGGGGTTTTGGATGAATTTCATTCTGTGAATCTGTGACAGGGTAGACGACTGCTGCAGGGCCAGCCAGTGTGCACACACCTGTCAGTGTAAAAGAACCCAGTCTCTCTCTCGCTCTCTCTCCCTCTCTAAGCTCTCTGCCTCTTTCTTCATCTCTTTATGCCTTCGTCTGAAGCTCATCAGTCACGCATACTGGTCAGATGTGATGGATGTTCCTACCTCAAAGAAAATCACTCAGTTTTGTGATTCAGTGCCTGTATGTTTGCCTGTATTGTACATTTTACATACAGACCTCTGCTGTTGGTGGTGCTGACACCAATATTATTGATTTCTGCTTTAAATTACCGTATTAAAACTACGAGAAAGCGCGGTAGTTAAACAGCCTGATAAGTGAGCTGACCTTGGATCAACCTTGTGCAAGCATGACAAAATACTGGCTGAAAAGTGAATGTGAAAAAAGAGGCACGGCGCGCTGGCACAGTTGGGGCGCGTCAGGCAGGTGGTTATGATTGCTTTAGTGTCACAGCCCAGCGGCCCGCGTAGACATACTTTCCCAGAAAAGTTAATACAGTTGGAGAAGTGCTTGTGGTATCTAAGAACTCGCGGTGGGTTTAAGTGAACGTGGCTCCGGGGCAGGGGCACGACCGGAGAGAAGCTTTATCATCGGCGGCGGCGTCCCGTCTAGGTGACCTATAAAGTCACACAGGGGCGGAATTTCTGGTGTAAATCAACAGGTAACTTGGGACATTGTGTCCTTTCGGTTGATTCACTTCTGTGGGCCTTGCCCTAGATTCCAGGAGGAGGAATGATATCATACAAGATGGAGCGATCCAACACCGTAAGTTTGAAATATGTCTGAGGCTCGAGGTGATGATTGCTGGGGGTAGGAGGCTTTATACTGAGTTACAGGTTTAATGGCTGTGATTGCTGCTTATGCCATCTGCTTTGGATTAATTTTACTCTTTGACAAGTATTTATTATATTTAATCTTTGAACCATTGCTTTCCTATTAAGCATATATATCCTTAAGAGCTTTTGATTTATGTACCTTGTTATTCAACCTCTTTCTCTGAAATTACAATAAAATCTAATACTGTTGATTTTGTAAGGCACAGTGTCCTTGCTAGCTTAGCTACCTCAGTGAATATCTAAGTACAGATCAGAGCTTTGCTTTTGCCTTCTTAACATCCTTTTGTATTTCCTCTCTACAGTACTTATTACTTTGTAACGGGATAATAGCTGTTGTTTGGAAATATTATGCATCTAGAAAGATAATTGCCTCACACGCTCTCATCACTAGACACCATATGAACTTAGAAACAATCCCTCCCTCCTGTTCGCCCCTGAGCCAAGGCATGGATGGGAGGGAACATCTTCCTTCCTCCACAGAATACATTAGATAGCGTAAGTGGGTTTGGTTATTGCCGATGCCTCTGCATTTGGGTGGGCTGCAGGGATTCTCCAGACCCTGTGTGGCCCAGTGTGGCCTTGCTGGCCTCTGATCATCCTGTTAAATTCATGCTGGCTGGACGTGCCACTCGGAGAGGCCCAGACAAGCAGGGGACAATTTGGTGACCACGCACCCTGTCCTTTACAGGTGAGACGTATTGTGTACTGCAGGCGCGTGAGTCTCTGGATGCACTCCTTCTGAGCACTTTGAGCTGCAGTGTAGAGCTGTTTTGGGCTGGGTGTAATTCTTGGGTGCCTGGTATCTCCCCCACCACCCACCACCACCACATACACACTGGCCAAACATTTTCCTTGAGGTGGGTTGCCAATGTATTTATATGTGATCTTGTGTTTGTGTGACTGCATGTGGACTGTCTGCTAGGGGTGGGGCTGGTGCACTGTCAGTCGATCCCTGTTGGAGATAGCCAGATGTGGAGGTGGTGTGGTGGAGACACACCATGTTTTCCAATGTATAACATAGTGGTTATTTTTTTCATTTTTCAAAAATGTTCAGTATTGACTGGTTTATTTTAGTAGTATCCCATTTACCCATTTTTCTTTTAGGATCAGCAAGTTCTCATTATTGATTTATAGTGATTTTATTCATTTTAATGCATTAAAATATTTAGAGTTGTTTTAATGCTCCATATTCTATTATCTTATTGAGATTGTGTGTCAAAATTATGATTATCTTAATGAAAAACCTACTTTATCATTTTTAAGTGTTAGCTTGAGACCCTGCTGTGCCAAATGTTTTTTTTATTTTTTATTTTTTGCAGGAGTGCTGAAACCGTGACATTTCAGCTAATTGGCAAAACCTTTAACCGAGCAGAAACTCTCTTTGTTCCTGATCTGTAACAGTCTTTTTAAATTAAGCGAAAATAACACAAATTATTATTCCTCAACAACAAGCAAACAATGAAAAAAAAAAAAAAAAAAAAAACCTACCAAGGCCTGGGTAAGGAAAACGACTCCGCTCATATAAACACTCCGCAGGCTACTTTTCTGAAGTGTGCTGGAACAAATAACTGAGCAGGTAACTGCAGCAGAACCTTTGAGAAATGTCCGAGGCTTGGCTCCAAACCAAGCCCATATTGAATGGCACCTAACAGTTTTAAATCAAGTCTGTGTGCCCAGCATCTGATGTGGGAGGGACTGGGAAAGGCTTTCTGTGAGCGCACCGGGAGATTTTTATATTTGAGCTTAGTATGTGTGTGTGCGTGTGTGTGCGTGTTTGTGTTTGTGTGGACAATGACAGTATCTGTTGTGCCAGAGGAACTGATGAGCAGGTGGTCTGAGTGGGATTCAGCATACTCTCTCTCCCTCCTATTCACACTCATCTCTCTCTGCTTCTGTATTTGTGCGTGTATCTGTCTGTCTCTCGGGCAGTCTCACTCTCTTTCAGTTTTTTTCTCGTTTCATTTCATTTTTGTTTGTTGTATATGAATCATCGTTTAGTGTTCTGCTCAGGCTGAGCGGAAAGTACTGCAACTTACTTTTAAATAGCACTAGAAATACGAAGCAGTGGGTCCGATATGATTGGGCAGAAATATTGAACAGTGAAACAGAGTTAAGGAAATCTATAGGAAAGTACACTCAGTAGACATGCAATATGGGAGTTTTGACACCTGTGCTTGAATGTATCTTTGATGTTGCTATGAATAAATCATTACAGGAACTCTCCTCTTCGATTACAAAGGCAGTACAGTGTTACATGACTCAGAGGACTCTGGATAATACCCTTCGCCCACACACACACACACACACACACACACACACACACATGCATACTTTACATACCATCACTAACCAGATGTCTGTGTCTATTGATTGCTCCAGTGACACGGTTCAGTGACGTTCCATTTAGCTGATGTGAATACAACACACTTACAGTCCACACACACACATCACGTGGCCACGTGCACAGGGCGCACGCACACGTATACACACACTCCAGCAGCTCAGGACAATACACTGTACGGTGTGCCTTGCACCACCGTTCATGCTGGGTCTAATGTGATCCATATGCTCCCGGTGCTTTGTTGACCTGTTTGGACAGTGACACAGTGTTGAGTATCAGCTCCATTCAGAGGATCAGGTTGTGGATCTGCATCTGCAGCTTCACAGGGATGTGGTGTCTCATGTCCTCCCTCCTCTAACTCTGGGTCATGCTGCAAATGTTGCAAAGAAACTTTTACATGGTTATACATTTACTCAAGAGTAAAACTACAATATTGCATGTATTGTATATGAGTATTTACATTTTGAGCTACTTTACAGTTAAACTCCATTACATTTATTGGATAGTTTTAATTACTAGTTACTTTAGAGATTACAATTTTACACGCTAAGCATTTGATCAGTTTATAACATGATGCATAAACTACATAACCGTTTATGAAGCAGTTACAATTAGCTTACTTATTCTTTGATCAGACAGCTCCTGATTTATAGCACTATTTTCCAAATTTAGGACTCTATTTTAAACATATATTCACTCCAAACGATGACCCGCCGCCTGTCGCAGTCACCAAAAATGGAGGCCGACATCAAAAAGTTTGTGTATAGTTGCTTGTGTAGTTCTGTAGGAAAAAAAGATGTTTATATTGTTTTGGTATCAGCTTGGAAACTGGGAAAGAACTGCAGAGTTTCAAATCAAGAGAAAATAGTTCAACGTAGAGCTCAGATGATAAGCTGAGTAATTGATTAGGTGTTAGAAAAAACACTGTGACCGTTTTTTTCTTTGATTAAAAGTGAATGTGAATTATGGGGTGTGGAGATTTGCTATTTTCCTTTGTCTTATGTGATAGTAAATATGTTAAAGTAAACGGTTAATTAAATAATCAAGACAGTGATCAGCAGATGAATCGATTTTGAACTCCTAACTCAGTATTATTCCTGTGTTTTAATATTAGATGTCTTGGCAGCAGTTGTGTTTTAGCTATACTTGTCTCTGTTAGTAGTTATGGTCATAAATGGTGTGTAGAAAAAAGGACGGTAATGATAAACTGTATATGTGACACACTGTGGCCGTGCTGTGTCGGCACTGACGACTGAGCGAGATGTGAGCTGAGTAATGTGGACAGTTAATGACTGATGTGTCATGAATTATAGATAAGAGAGATGAGCTTTCTGCTGACCCGTGACAAACATTCCTACAGGAACATTTAAGTGTTGGTCTACCATTGTGTGTGTGTGACATGAAAGATCTCTGCACTACGTGCATAGTAGCGAACCGTTTTTCATGTCCCTCTGTATCACTCCGACTTGCGTCAGCCTAAGGCAAGAAAAATGCCAGCCAGTTTTAAATATGCAAATATTTGAGAAATTAGGGGGTTGATTTGAATAATGATGTGAAACGATGAACTCATTTTTACTGGAGAGGAAGAGACATGGTTACTGTGGTCCACTGTCCTTTCTCATTAGCCACAGCACATCAAACCTGCTGTAGCTGTGTTACTCTGTGTGTGTGTGTGTGTGTGATTGGATGTGTAGTACAAGCCTTCAGTCTTCCTTCATGGCTCTTTAATTAAGGAGCATTTTTCAGCAAATTTTTTTTTTGTTAGCTCTTTATCAGTCATGGCACCACAACTGAAACCCCCAAACCAAGGGAGGAGACCTGGTGTTGGGAGGAAGATAAACAGAGAAGCTGCAGACTGGACCGTGGACATACAAATTCATCTGAAAAATAATCATTTTTTTGTTTCATCTCCTGCTTTAATCTCACATGAAAATCTGCTTCTGTAGCACCGTTTCATCATTTATGCCTTCACGCTCTCAGCAGATATTTAATTGAAAGCTTCACTCAGATGAATTTGTAAATAATACTTTTTAATGGGACTAGAAAGTGTGAGGGAATTTATCATTCGTGTTTTGATACACAACTGTAATCTGTTGATAATTTCCATCAGGGCTGGGGTACTTGTTAATATTTATTGGCTGTTTAGTTAAGTCATAAACCGTAGATCAATAAAGAGCGCACTTAAGGAAATGAGATAAAGGATTTATTTTTATTGGTATTGATTATGAAGTCTGGCAGAGAGAGAGAGAGAAAGAGAGAGAGAGAGAAAGAGAGAGAGAGAAAGAGGGGGGTGTTGCTTCACATTACTCTTTGTGAAAAACTGATTTAAAGATTGACTAATTTGTGTGACATTTTAGCTTTTTGAATTAAATTTCATGGCCTTTTATTAGCTTAACTGCAACAACCCAAGCATAGAAAACACAAATTACAATACAAATTAGATTTTTTCCCCCCCCATGTAACAGTAAAATTTTAAAGAGTGAGGTTTTTAAATTGAAGACATGTATAAGAATTTTAATTGTGGCTCCTACATGTAATGTAAAGATGATGTAGAGGAATGTACTTTTAACTATAATATCAACTATAATTGTGTGTCTGAATGTCAGAAGAAGGATGTTTGCCAGAATGAAGCGCCAGCGAAACAATGACAACTTTGTGCTTTTTAGTGTTTGTCCTCTTGCTGCTCGTGCACATGTGCACACCCCAGTGTGTGTCTGTATTTGTAATTATTGTGTGAATTGAGCTGTGAGTGGGCGTTGTCCATTGACCAGTATATAGCGAGCTATGCCTTGGCAGGTGTGGGATGCTACGTGGGCTAACTGAAGTCCCTCAGCCCGCCTGTTAGCCAGCCAGTCATCCACTCACACACACAGCCAGTCAGTCAGTCAGCCAGCCAGCCAGCCAGCCAGGCAGCCAGGCAGGCAGGCAGGCACGCACACAGAGAGGCAGAACACAGCTGTCTGAGCAGGCCTCCATTATCTAGCACTATCTATTGATTCACCCTGTGGGATTTTTCCTCTTTGGCATGGGATCATCTGTGAACACACACCAGCACACTAACAGCCTGCACAGACACACATGTAAATGGACACATGCACAAGTTCGCACATGCACAGATGTGGAACACTCACATTTTCACCACCATGCACTGAGATCAATAGCCAGGGGCGATGTGGAACCTTTTTTTTTTATTTCTCTTATATATTTATTTATTCTCATTTTATGGTGGTTTATGGTTCTTCTTCTGATATTGGGGAGGACCCCCATTCACCCTGCTGGGTGCTGCTGCTGCGCTGTTGTGTTTTCTCTAATTATAGAGCACGGCAATGGGCAAGGACCCATAAAGAATATTTCTGGTGTTATAATTACTTTGACTGCTTATAGAATGAATCAGATAGTGTCAATAGGATTAACTAATGGCTTGTGGCTTGTGTCTCTACCATAGGTCTGTTTGCTTCTGTATTTTGACATTTTATTATTTCCTGCCTTTTAAATCAAGTTAATTTTGTAGAAGGAATATGAGTGAGGATGATGCTTGAAAGTCTTGCCCTTTTCTCATTTTTAATATCAGTCTTCAATTGTATCTTTGATGAAAAAGGAGTCGTTTTAAAGGCGAGTTAATTATATCTGATGTAATTCTATTGTATAATGACATGCAAAACAAAGATTATGTCATTCAACAATGCATCGTGCTGAAACAACAACAACAACAACAACAACAACAACAACAACAACAAAATGCAAGCAACATGTTTGCATTTTTATCCTCCCACATTCAGTTGTATGGACAACCCTGACCGTTTCTTAATCAGCGAGTGTACACAAACAAACCAACAGATACAGTATGAGCAAGTGTAAACTCCAGATGATCATATGATTAATGTATTGGTCCTGTGCACGCACTCTTCAGTGTTAATGCCAATAAATAATGCATGAGCCCCAGCCTTTGTTTATGGTAAAATGTAATGCATGGTCTTGAGTATTCTGCTTTCATGCCAGGAAGTGCCTCTCAATACGTCGCGCTTCTCCATCCTCTCCTCCCTCCCTCCTCTCCTCATACTGAATGTATAGTGTGTTCTGTTTGTTTCATTTCTCTGCTACTCTGCTCACAGTGCTGGCAGCAGGCTAAACAAGGCTTTAAGAGCAGGGGAAAAAAAGTTAATGAATAATAACAGCCATTAATCTCTGATGGAAAACATCTTTTCATATGAAAATCTCCAGGTTGATCTCCCAATCCCACCACATTGTCAATCTGGAATATGGAGGCCCTAGAGGGAAAGGCTCTGTAATCTGCTCTTAATCTGCGGCTCCCTCCCCTCCCGTCGCACAATATCCTCAACAGCAGCTGTTTAGCGCGCTCTGCTTGTTTTCATCACTATGGATTGTCTTTGAATATCACTCTAATATTTAAAGTGTCTCTCTCCTGAGATTGTCTCCAGAGATGATAGGACAACCATTTAGGGCTATTGTACAGAAGGAATGTGTACTTGGCCAGCCTGTATCTAATTTGGAAATTATAGTGATTACGAGCTAAATATAAAAACCCGGGATTTTGAGGCTGTAAGAGGCCTGCAGCAAAGGCTTACTCTATTGTTTGCCAGATGCGCACACACACACAGATACACGCTTGCAGGCGACTGCACAAACACGAGCACGCGCGCACGACGAAGGAAAAAGGCCGTCTGATGCGCTAAGTGCTGTTGTGCTCTGCTGAGTGCGTGTCAGTCTCCGTCTCCGCTGCCCTCTCCTCTTCACTCTTGTTCTTTCTCGGTGCGTTTTGTCGGTCTGTGGAGAGGGAAACATTTGGAGCAGCACCGCTAAAAGCCTGCGAGCAGGGATGCAGGGTGCCTCCTCGGGCTCTTAGTCCACTCTGGACTTTAAATGGAGCCGCACACATGATGGCTAACAGATGTTAGCCAGATTACACGCAACATGGGCCCAACCTCGCCTCAACTGCCACTGTCTGTTTGCCTCCACTCAAATGCTCCAGGTTGGTGTCCTACCCCCTCCTTTTCTATCTGCTTCTCAGTCAAATCCAGTGGTTACAGGGCTAGATCTGCAGGGTCATGGATGCTCTCTAGTAGACCTCTGGTTGTCTGCTCTGAGGGTAGTGCATACATGTGTGTGTGTGCAGAGGGGGTTTTATTGTTGGGAAAAGGGGGGGAGCGTGACGAGAGTCTGCTGTGGATATAATTAATAGGCCACATGCGGCTGCACCAAATGTGTCACAGTGAGGGGAAATCAATCGATGGAGTCTGCCGGCATAAAGGATGTGCGGTGGGGGGGGGTGGAGGGGAGGCAGGAGAAGAAGGTGGAGTAGGATGGAGGAGCAAGACCCAGGAGGAGAATGGAAGAAAGAGAGATGTGGAGAAAGACAGGGGAAAAGCCATGGGGAAAAGGAAAAGAGGACTCTAGAGGGGGAGCGGAGGAGTAAGGAAATGTTGCAGAGGTGGCGGTTGGGGGGTGGGGGGGTGGGCTGCTTTGAATCTTCCATCTCAGTTGGATAGAAATCACAGCCTTCAGCAATATCCTGCTGAGACATTTGACATGGAAATTCATGACCGTGTCAATGTATGGACATAACGTAGATCTAACACATACATCACAGGAAACTCCCCAGTTGCATATTTAACAGCTGCTTTAATCCAACTTAGTGTGAGTCCACACGTTCTGTATGGAAGTCACAAGCAATATCAAACCTTTTATTCCCGTTCTGCTGCAGATATGGCCAATGCTTTGGAACTAATTGCACCAAAATTAGGATACCTAAACGTAGTAGTGTCGATACTTTGGACTCACCACCCAAGTAGTGAGATATCCTGCCTTCTTAGGACCCAGACTCTGCAGTTGGCCTGTTTTTAAAGAGTGCATATCTAAGTTTGGAGGCAGGGGAGGAAATCAATGAAGATAAGAGTTGGATAGAGAGCTGTGTGTTGAACAGGCTGGCAGCAAACTGAGAGAAGCAGCCTGTCACCAGCTGCAGGGCCCTCTCTGTGTGATAGTGAATGTGCATGTGTGTATATATATGTGTGTGTGTGTGTGTGTATGTGTGTGTGTGTGGGACACAGGGACACATCTAGGCACACAGTCACTGATAGTGCTGCCAGGCGCCAGACACCCGTAGATGAGACAGGGGGCGTTATCGCAGACTGCTGCTGCTGTTGCCCTTGGAACGGTAAGTCGTGTGGGTAGGGATCACATAAAAAAACACATCTGCATGCACATCCATATACTGACATGTATATAATGCACATTTATGGATCCACAAACATATTAGCTTTAAATTAAGTTCCATCTCCACCTGTAAACTGTTCGTCTGTGAGGTGGAGACAAAATTCATCCACTAGATTATTGAGTGAGGGTTCGCTGCAGCAGGCAAGACAGCGATTTGAATATGAATGTTAAGCTTAAATAAATCCACATTTATAAGCTACTTTTACAAAATATTATTTCACTAAAATAAATTGCTCATAAAATATGCCATTACTCCCCCCTTTTCATTCCTGCACCCCGAAATGAAAGGTGGTCTGAAAAATCAAAGCCAGGTTATTTCCTGCCTCCAGTCTTTTAATTTCATATTATTGGTTTCACTGCCAAATATGTCCTTGATTCAGTGATGCTACGCCATATGTAGTTTTATAATTCACTTGGCATGCAGTTTTGAGGCACTTGTACAGGGCACCAAAACATTTGCATAAATATTTAAAAGTTAAATGTGACATATTATAATTTAGGTTATGTTGGATATTTTCTGTGCCTTGCAGAAACCTTCTATCTCCAAAAAGGAATCAACAAAAATGAAACATGCAGGCAACATTTTAAATCTGCAGTTTGCAAACAGTGTTATAAGAAGAGGTAAGAGGCCAGATTGCTAACTGTAGATGGACAGGAGTGTGGAAATGGCTAAAGCTTTGGCAGAAGACGACCTCCGTGTCTGCAACATCTCCTCAACATCTCTACAGCCTTGTCACACGGGGCAAGGCAAGTTTCCCATAACTCTATCTATCAGGAGTTGTCCACTGATGGTTAAAGGGCCATGCCTGTTTGTTGTGGGGTGTCTGGATGCTTGGATGACAGTTTTTCCAACCAACACAACACCGCAGACATCACATGCTGCATGATGTGTGTCTAGTAGTGACTGAAGTTTGACACAAATTCACAAGACTACCCTTTGTTTATCACCTTTTGATCTCTATAGGTGTAAAGATAAGCACTTTTTAAAAAGTCCCTACTCCTGTCTGTGTAGCTTTGCATATCAACTTTCGTCTTCCAAATTTCAACATACCTTTATATTTTATCATTTCATTCACTCTGATTAAGAATTGCCCCTAAATATTATATTACGGCTTTAGTGTTTTGCAGTATTTTTTTTTTTTTTTTTTTTTTTTACAGTTGCCTCATTTTTTTTAGGCCTGCTCCTTGTTACAACATGGTTGTACCTCATGTATGACCATGATCCGTGTCCTACATGTTTTGGGATTACAAACTCAGCGGCGTCATGCCACAAACACTGAAACTGGACTTGCTGACGCGGAGAACTTGGAGAGCAGTCAGTTTATTAAGAGCCCTGCAGTATTAGCCAGAACTACAAGCCAGTTTTAAAGTAAAGTAGATTTCTACATTTGAATTTTGGAACTAAAATGGGCAAAAAGACAACTTAGATACATATTGCAAGCATTATAAAGTGATTTGGGGAAGTGTGAGTCAGAAATCACACCAGTAGCCTCCCTAAAGCATGCTAAATACTTGCTGACAAGAAGGCCTGAACCTTATGGAGGAGGTGGTCTGTCAGTACACTGCACACTACACAACCCTGCCAGCCCCTGCATACTGATTTTCCATATGTAGTCACACATCAGACTTGAGATTTATTTCACATCAGAGTAATCTAGTCATGTTTCTTTGCATTTTGGTCCTCCATCTGAGCTCTTTATTGGTGACAGCCACTCTAGATCAGGTGGTTGGTGGTTTGTTGGTTTTGGGGAGACAGGGGGGAGCAAAGGAGCTGTCATTTGGTCTGAGGAACACACACCCCCGGACCCAAAGCTGCCTGGTCTCTGTAACACCCCTCGCTGCCTCCCCCTAGTAAACAGTCCATTAGCGTAGTGCTCCAAGGTAAACATATTTACTGGCTGGTGACGGCTCGCCAGTGTGGCTCCTCAGGCCCCGTGGCAGAGGGGATTTCATTAGGCAGAGGGCAGGGGGAGAACGGAGGAAATTAATGTGCCATTCAAGATGATTTCTTTGTTTCCCATCAACATGATCACAGACAGGCCGCAGGGAAGAGATGATTTACACACACAAAGGAAAGAGACAGGGAGAGAGAGGGAGGGTAAGAGGGAGGGAGAGAAAATATCAAAAAAGGCTCCTAGTGCGTGAAATGTCTTCCTTTTGGTGAAAATGCTCTTGTCGTGATTTTTTTGTTATGGCTTGAAGTGCTGGAATTGTTTTCAATCAGAAAAGCTTTCTTGTTTGTCATTAAGGATTTGAAATGGAAGTATTTCTGAGCAAAAAGCACCAACAGGCACAACAATGTAATGCAATTTTTTCCACACTATCTACACACAGTAATCCAACCAATACGGTGATGTCCTGCGGCCTCGTTAAGAACCTGTTTCACAATAGGACTTTTTTCTTACAGTTTTCTTTGCAACCTGGAGGATATTATTCTGTACCCTGCCTCGTTTATTAATAACCGTGGTTCACCGATTAATTATCTGAAAAGCGCATACAGCTCATGGCAGAATATTGGGTATGTTGGAGGACAGTTTGCAGTGACACTGCTGTATTTTTCATTCACAGAAGTAAAATTGTGCTTAAATCCTTAGTTTACAAACTTTTCTTGGGTGTTATTTTGGTGATATGAACAAAAGATTACCATAACATTATCATACAAGACAGTATTCATTTAATCTATAGGTACAGCGTGTTTATCACTACATACAAATTTCTCACATGTATGCATAAAACAGGATTTGAAATTCAAAATCAACTTAAAAAAAAAACATTTATATAGTTAAGTGGTGTTTTGGTGCGATAGTTCAACATTTTTGAATTGAAAGGAGCCAAACATAAGATGGGAAGGTTCTGGTCAAAAGTAGGTGGCTTGGACTATAACAAACACAGAAAGAGAGACAGAAAACTTGATGCTAGCCTGTCTTAAGTTAGAGAGGAGTAGTCTTCAAAGTGAATAATTTCTAGCCACAAAGATGTAGCGAACCTGGTATTCTTAGAAAATCAAACACAAATCACCCAAAGTTTTAAATGCATTATTGGTCGGAATTACGTACACCTACCTGTATATTAAAGGTGCAACATGTAAGTTTTTGCTATCGCTACATACCAACACTAGCATGACCAGTTGTTTACTTATCAAGAGCTTCAGCCCATTGTTGTGTTTACAAGACAAGAAGTTACAATATATCGCAGCACCACATACTTTATCCTCTCATGTTGGACTCAGATCGAACGGTACATTGACTTACTATTGGTACTATGAGATGGGAAGGGCCAAGCTAACTTCAGTTGACCAAAAGAAGTAATAGAGAAAGAAGCAAGACAAGAGATTACATTGGCTTTGCTTTCCACCTCTGGAGACAGCTCGTGGTGACTAAAGATTTAATGCTGATCTCACAGCGTTTCTTCTAGACTGTTAAGTAAACAGCTGTTAATGCTAACATGCTAACACTGTTTAGTGATAGCAAAAACTTACACATAGCACCTTTAAAGTAATGTACAGATTTTAGGGCTGCTGTTGCAAAGAACTATATCTCTGTAATCAGACTGAGCTGTGTCAAATCAGGCTTCCTCTCTGTAAGTGCTGGACTCTGCCAAGGTTGTACTTCGTTGCCTATTGTGTGTTTGGTTTTCATGGATAGGGCATGTTGTTTCAGGGCATGTGGTCACTGAAAGACCTTTTAATAGAAAGGCATCAACATTATAACCTTAACCCATGGTCAGGAGCTTTAGAAAGCAACTGAAAGCAAAATTGAGATTTGATTGATATAAATGCGGGAGAATTTCCTTTACATAGTTTCTTGGCTGTCACTCACTCGCTCTCGTCGGGTTTATTTGAGTTTCTGCTGCTCTGAATCATGTGGTGTAATGGCACACTGTCATTGGCTGAGGGAGACAGAAGCATTTGTTTTGATGCAGCAGAATTGTTGTCATTTAGAAATGAGATTGCATAGAGCTCTGAATCGAGATGGCGATTTTAATACGATTAATCATGCAGCTCTAATAGACATTTATGGAAAATGCTGTTAAGATTCACCGTTTTCATAAGAATTTACTTCATTCAGCTGTTTGGTATAATTGTTAACCTCTGCTAGCACTTTTTCAGATCTTCATGTCTAGCACATTTATACATATTAGCACTTTGTCTGTATGATGTACATCCATGAACTATAACCCACCATATATCCCTAGCTCTCTCTGTTCTCTCCCTCTGTTTTCCTCCATCCACCCCTCCTTCCTTTCAGGTCATATTCAGGGTTGTATGACACCTGTGAGCGATGTGCTGCCTGACATGAGCTGCATATAAATGACTAGAAGAAAAACATGCCCCTTTTTATTTACACACACACACACACACACACACACACACACACACACACACACACACACACACACACACACACACACACACACACACACACACACAGTATTTTCAGATGCCCATCTTGCTGTGCTAGGAGGCAGTTTTATGTAGCCGGTGACCTTAGACTGTGGAGCAGGTGTTTAGGGTCTGATAACATCATGACAGAGAGTACAGGTGTGACTACATACAGACAGGAAGGACACACTCACACACACACGCAGAGACACATATTGGATGTCATATTGGATGGCGCACCTCTTTGTTCACCGACCAAAAGACAGTAACGTCATACCGCAGGGGATTATTCTCACGTTTGGATACAATGTGCGTACAGCTGTGAATGAATAAAACCAGAGAAGAAGACATGGACATGTTCCACCCTCTACTCAATATAAGCCTTTATACAAATATGCATCTGTTCAATACAAACAATGCAAACATAATTAATTAACAGTGATTATTTGGACGCTGTGTTTACTTCCTGTGAAATCCAAAACATTTACATACACATCACTTTCACATCGGCAAATAAAGAACTACACCCGTATAAAAATATCAAATCCCAGTCAGTGTAAAGCTCTTCTGTTGATGCAGTTGAAAATCAGATCAGAAACCCATCTTCCCCCACTCCACGTTCTCTCTCTGTGTTTAAGCATGTGTGTGCCTGTGCGCAGTGGCCATGCATATCTAAGAACCCAAAGGTAAATGTCAGCTCTTATGCTGTCCACGGGGAGACTTGTCCTCTGCACCATCATGTGGAGAGAGGCAGTACAGCAGTGACTTCATTGACATTCCTCTCATAAATGCAGCGGCTAGCCCGGGCCTCAGAGAGTAATCCCTCTTCCCTGAGACGTGGGAAGGTAGAGGACACAGTGTAGAGCTGATCGATTTGATCCCAACCAGGAAATTGTACATGTGGTGCTAAAGCTAAGAAGTTTGTCCGCTACGCTGCTATCCAATCCCATACTTATACCCTCAGGATGAATACATAAACTGCCTCTGTATGGCATCAAACTGTGAAGAGATGTTTACGAATCCAAACTATAACATAAAGTGCAGGATTTTTTTCCTTTTTTTTTTTTCCTTTTTGAGATGTCCTAGCCTGCGGGGTGATGCTTTGTTGATATCTAGCGATGCCCAAGGTACAGCCTTGATAAGGAGTGATATACAGACAGAGAATGTTTTGTCTCTCCAGTTCTCATTGAGCATGACAGAGAGGATTTCAGAGAGACTGCACTGCCAGATGGGAGATTGTTCCTTCATGGGTATTGTCTGCGAAACGCCTCGGAATATGTCAGCTTTATCTGTGTTAAAACATACCAAACATTTTTGCATGCGATACTGTGGTACCGAAGCTATAGCCTCTCCCATCTGTGCCGTTGCAAAACTGTATCTCGGTCCTGCAGCATCCAGCACACAAGGCAGAAATAACTCCACTGATCTGAGGAGAAGGCTGCCACTGCCAAATTTGTGATACGTGTAAATGTGTGAAATATTGTGATATTGAGACATGGTTCCAGATAGATTATGTTGTATCAGTGAGCTGTGTTTTATCCGTCTCCCCACTGCTCTCCTCCTGCTCGCTCTCTCCCTCTTTCTGTCTCTCTATCTCATTCACACACACATACACTCACTGACACACATAATGCTCTATCATTTCCCTCATCCCAATGCAAGAGGTGTGAAAGGCAAATATATGCTCTCCTTCACTGTGGACATAATACTGAGGTCATGAATGGAATGTTAATGAATGTTTTACCACATACCTCTATCAGCGGACACACATGCGCACATACAGAATCACACTCACGCACCAGGATTTGCCGAGCGAGTACCAACATAGCCAAAACCATAACAATGCACTATTTCAAATATGCATTCCTTTGCAAACGAGTGGGTGTCTTTTTTTGTCTTTTTCTTTTTCAGACCACGGCAGCTTGCTTTGACTTAAACGTTGTGCTGCAAGAATCTTGCAAGAACTTAAAGAATAAAAAAGAAAAAACAAAAACTGACCAGCTAGGAAGGAGGAGGCAAAACATTTAGCTGCATAGTCCATTTCCGTGAACTTTAAAATCCGTGTCACGTTGGGAATTGCGAATAGAGGAAACAGAGGGGACAGAGGGTGTGGGAAGGAGAGGCCGCGGCTCGCAGATCAAGAGGCTGTGTTTGAGTATCTTATCGCGGCTGTCGCCAACTCAACCTGGCTCCATTGACTTTGTGTAGGGATTAGAAAAGGCCCACAGCGGCTGATTATTTGGGTGAGTGAGCGGTTCTGTGTAAACAAACATTGTGGCCGGGATTGTTCCAGTCACAACACGGCTGGTTGGCCTCTGACAAACCCCGCGCGTGCACACACACACACACACGCGCGTACACAAACACGCTGAGAGTACACACTGTGGTGCATCATGCTGTCCTGATGAGTCGCTATTTTATTCACCTTTTATGGAACTTCTTCAGAAATTGATGATAATCCCTTACAAACAGGGATTCTCTGTTTAAAATGTTTAATTTAGAAAATAGATGCATGCCAACTCATTTGCTTCAAACCTTTTTTTGAATCATAAAGGATCGAATTTATGGTATTAAGATTGTATTTTGACTCTGGAGTTGATGCATTGTTCCTTTTCAAAGTGAAACATGCTGAAAGATGGCGAACCAGACTGAAGCTACTGTAACCAAAAACTGTTGGCATGTGTACAGTTGTTAAAGCCAAGAGGAGTCAAGCGAAAGCATACTGGGGGCGAAGGGAGTCTAGCAATTATAAGAAAAAAGAGTATTATTTTATCAACAGCACAATAACATTATGCCAAGCAGATGGGATACGGTGCAAAGAAAAACTTTGAGAAAAACATGTATTTATAAACACAAATCCTTGGTGTTTTATTTTTACTGCAACCTTTTCACTGTGCTTTTTTTTTTTTTTTTTTTAAACAAAGGTAGAGTGAGAAGCACCCGTGAAGGGGCTGTGAAGTGTGTTGCATCTCCAGATATCCATTCCAGATGCTGGCTAGACTTGGTGGAGCCGGGGCCTGTTGTACTGGGGGCTGGATTTAGTTGTCTTTTCCTCCAGGTGTGATGCCTCATGCTGATCCCCCCACATGTTCCATGGGTCTTATCCAAACACGCCAGGGCTGGTGACAGCGCCGGTAGGCCTGCCCTCCCTCCTGCCCTGCCTCTCTCTCTCTCTCTCCCTTTGCCTACCCTGGTGGCCCACCCACCCACACACACACACACATACATACACGCAAACACACATACACTGCAACAGCAGCAGCAGCAGCAGCAACCAACCAGTCCTCCTTACCTGTCATCAGAGCTGTTGCCATGAATGTCAGTCCGACGCAAACCTGAGAAGCCTCCTTCCCTTTTAGCAGGCTTACTCTTTTATTTCCTGACTTTCCCACTTCTTCAGACCTCTGTCTCCTTCTTGGTTTGAACCTCTTTGACGAGAGGTTACGTTCACACCGCAGCTCCGCAGGCCCTGCTGCAGGCCGAGACAGGCCAGTTGTTGCTCTAGTAACTCAATCGTGCTCAACGGCGATGTAGCACGTATTAAACATGTCGTATTTCAAGCCCGGTCAGTTTTAGGACGATACGCCGTCAGGGAGCGTTAGGAGGTTAAAAAAAGCAATGTGGAGTGGAAAAAGAAAACAGAAGCTCTGCTGTTTTGTGTATTTGTTCCCAAGCTGAATGTCCAGCGTCTGTTTCCATTAAAAGTGTGGGTGAACAAAATTCAATCTTTGTCCCACCGTAAACTAGGCTGACTAAAGGTCTCTTATTTTGCAGTCTTTCACTACTTTACACCATGACTCTATTCTTCCATGACAAAATGAAAGTTTCCCTTTAATGTACATGAATTCCACCTACTCTGAAAGTTTTTTTTTTCCAGGGCAGGAACAGAAAGATGCAGGGGGGGCAAACATTATTAGCTAGCCCACACAAAATATGTTGTCTCTTGGCTCGAGTTGGATGCCTTCCAGCTTTGGCATAACTGAGGATTACATATTTATGGGAACAAGAAACAAGCCTCCTTATTGAAACATGTTGGCCTTTATTTCTTTGACAGAAATCTGTCTTGGTTTATTAGTAATACAACAGATACTGAGCTGATTGATTGTTTCTTTCCACTTGAAGTTTTTATCACTGAAAAAAATGTTTTAGAACCAATTCACAAGTCAATTATAGAGTTACAGGCTTAATTAGAAGGCAGGCATACGTGCTGTTATTTTGAATGATGAAGTCAACAGATTGAAATTAATCTATTGACTATTTTTCTACAGAAGCTGTGAAATGAAATGAAATGGCTCTCTTTTCTAAATCCATTAATCTATTGCGATCCCTTCAAGGCTCTATAGCATTAAACCACATTTTCACTTTTTTCACTCACTGTGTGTGTGCGTGTGTGTGCGAGCAGTCTTGTGTTGTCATAACTTTGCTGAGACACTTTGAAACTCCCCATGAGCCAAAGCAATGTAAATGATTTCCTGATGTTTAAGCCATCGCCGCTGTGATTAGACACACTGAATCAAGATTTTCAGCTTATAAACTGCCTGGATTGTCCCCAGAGCTCATTACAAAAACACATGGACAATGGTAACACTTAACTTCTCGCAAACGTGCAGTGACAGAAAATGACTGTGATTCGACTCTATTGTTTTTACAGTATAAGCACAACAGTTCTGTCCTCCAGCTGGATGATTGACGACAAAACGCATTAAATACCTGACAAGCCTTGTGCCAATAGCACAGTCATCTGTATCTTATCAAGTCATTTTCTCATCAACTTTTGTCCAACATCTCATAGTGCTGTAATTGCCTGTTGGGGGTGATTAATATGTTACGTCAAACAGAATCAAATGCCTGGCAACTTAAGCTTAAATATGATGAGAGCAACAAATGTCAGGAAGCTGTGGTTTGGTTTGGAAGCTGTGGTTCAGCTTAAACTCTTCATCATTGTCATACTTCTCTCCTCCCTTTCTGTCGGATGGCTCAGGGATGCATTGTTGTTCTTGCAATAACATTTGTTTTAGTTTGAATGAAGTCTGATTAACTAGAATAAAGGCAGGCTGATTGATAATTATATGGGATGGACTGATTATCTTTTTGTAAACATATTTTAATGTGCTGAAATTTTAAATCAGCCTGGGGTTGGCAGTCAAACTCTAACTAAAGTGAAGTTATACTTCCATCTCTGGGTCTTTCTCATTCAAAGGAACCAACGATTTCCCACTGTTAGTTCCAGGTAGGGCATCGCTAGCGGTGGCACAGGGACCCTTGAGCCACCTTGTCTCGTGACATCATTGCCAGTCATCCATTTCGTCTCCTCTGCTCCAGCTGGAGCTGGATGTTGGACCTCGGTGAGGCCCCAGTGCTGGTATTAATTTCTTGGGCCTGTTGGCGTCTGTCCCCTGGCAGCCCAGCGCCAGCTCCAGCCTCAGCCTCAGCCCCAGCCTCAGCCCCAGCTCTGGTTCCATCTCCATGTAGGAGTGTTACTGGAAAGCTGGCCAGTGGGATCTGGCTCTGATAATCATTTCAGGCTAGACCTGCCAGCATCTGCAGCAAAGCTTGCAGGAGATGGGCTATTAGTATTCAGAGAGGACAGACGTGAATAAAAAAAAAAAAAAAATCAGGAATCAGAAAAAAGCTACACTCACCCTGGAAACATACATCATTTTCAGAAACCTGTAAAAAAACTTTTTCTGTGGTCCATTTCTACAATATGGCTTTATAGCTTAATACCGATATGGGTGCATGCGTTTGCGGAATTTCAGTGTGGTTTCCAAGATTTTGAGCAATTTATATTTGTAAAGGGCTGTTTCCAATTGCAAACAGAAGGAATAGCTGAATAATGAAGTGGAACTTTTTAGGTTTTCTGCTGGAGATAAGGCACTAAAGTTCACAAGTCGTTTCACATTTAATACATTCACCACTTAAGCGCCGTAAACTTATACACATGATGAACACTTTCGGATAAATAAAAACACATTTGATGACCCATGTGCAGTGTTCAAATGTTGGAATGAAGCCTGCGTACTGCAGCCACTTTGGATTATGTTACCATAAGACATGGATTCCCGGCAGAAAACTGTGTGGAGCTTTATTCCTGTCAAACAAGCCAAGCTAATGAAAAACAAACTTGCGCATTTGCGTCTCTATGCGGACAGCAACCTTCAGTTTTTCATTTCTCACTTATGGAGATATTTTTCTCGTTGCTTTTTGTTGAACCAGTTTAAACTCCTCTCAAAGTTCTTAACCGTAACAGCATACGTACTGCCTCCACAAAGTGTGCATTAGCTGTGACTGTGTGTGAGTAGAGGTGGTCAGAAAATTCCCACTGGGTCTCGTTCCACTAGTCTCAGGATTCCAGTGGCTTCATGGGATGCCGCACCGTTTCGGAGGCTATTAGAGAATGTTTAACGTTGAGTCAACATGGGGGAATACTGTACCTTCCCTCTCTTTATGAGACCAAGATGCAGAATGATTAAACCTCATCTCCGACAGTCATTATAACTAGGCGTACTTGGACTGGAAAATCTTTTTTATTTTCCTTCTTCTCCTTCTTCTTTTTAAATGAACATTTCATGGGTGGCTGATTTACGCTATTTTCTCAGCTAGATGTGTTGGCTCCTTCCGAACGTGGATGTCCGTTGGGTTTTGGTCTTGGATCGATCAGCAACCCCTGTAACCCTTACAAGTATTTCATTCTGAAGAGCTGGGGAGGAATACAAGACATGG
Organism: Lates japonicus; assembly: GCA_033238685.1. Classification (NCBI taxonomy): domain Eukaryota; kingdom Metazoa; phylum Chordata; class Actinopteri; family Centropomidae; genus Lates; species Lates japonicus. The sequence continues at coordinate 2,137,355 of BRZM01000099.1, read as the reverse complement.
AAAGTGGAAAATTAATTTTGAAAACTTGAGAATCTCATAAGAGTAGCCAGAGCCAATTCCGTCAATATAACCATACATCACATTTATTCTTTTTTTATTGAAGCTATCTGTGCATGAATGCTCACCACATGACTTGCTGACCTCCACCACGATGCCCATGAATCTCCTCCTTCCTGGACTAAGAACTCCTGAGAGGTTTCTCCAACAAGCTGTTGTCCCTTCTGTAAACACAAGTAGAATATTGTGTGTGTGTGTGTGTGTGTGGATGGGGTTATTCAAAAGCTGTTCCACTTGCATGGCAACGCCTCATTACCCATACTGCCTCCGTCTTTGCCCCGAAGTGGGGTGAGGCTCCCCTCGCTGGGCCCAGTCGTCAAGGTGACCCAACATGCCCCAGGATGGCAGGCAGGCAGACAGGGCTGGGGGGAGAGGGGGCCGTTTCGCTCTGTCTTTATTGTACCGGGGCCGCCGTATGCTAGCTGGTACACTAGGCCCTGGGTAGTTCCAGACTGCCGCATGCGTCCCGGTGAGCAAGCAGCTGATCTCATTTTTCAACACACAGCTGCCCCAACATCAGGACCAGGTGAAGGTGACCTCCCTTGCCTGTTGGAGTGCCTCTTAAAGTGGCGAGCTGCGGTCGACGCTGTGCCAAATCCTAAATTATCTTAACTTTTAGTGACATAACATTTTGTTGTTTTGAGTCATAACAAAGCTATGTTATTATAATCAGTGTTTAAGTGTTGCTGATCTACAGTATGCAGGACTTGGAGCCACAAATATAACAGTTGTGGCTGAGTTATTGTAGCAGGCTGCACGCTGATTGAGCCTCTCTTCCTCTGCAACAACAGACAGATCAGAAAGCACAAGCAGGCTTATAACTGTATATCTCACCCTTTTATCTCTGCAGACATCCATCTCCATCTCTTGCTCGTGCTCACTCCATCCATCCATCTATCGGTTCCTGACTCTCATTTGTCTCTCTCCCTCCCTCCCCGTCTCTTCCTGTCACCCCCCTCCCTCTTCCCCCTTCTAACACAGGACAGATTGGGAAGCCGTGATGGCGGCACAGAAGTTGAGGGAGAAGCTATTTATCCCAGACGGATCAGGAGGTGTGTGACGGAGGTGTGGACGGTTGCTGCAGGTCAGTGACGTTGGCAGGCGCCAGGCAGGCCGGCCCACATGGCTCGGGGACTGTGGGACTACAGACAGATGGCACCTGGTGGGTGACAAACAATTAACAAACCAACAAGAATAGCTGGATCGGCAGTATACCCACAAGCACAGGAGATAGCAAGAGAGCGGGTGCATCTGTGCTCTGAACACTTTCACTCTTTACTTTTCCTCTTCCCGAGTCTTGTTTTGTATAACAGTTGCAATTTACCCATGTGTCTTTTTCACAAAAACACTCTTGTTGTCGTGTCGCTATAGAACAGTCTAAATAAAGCGGTGTTGAGCATATGCAGCCAGCATATGTTTCTGTTTATTTCAGTGCAGTTTTGAGAGAAGCAGTGGGTAATTTAAATGTACAGTACAATGAAACAACACATTTGATATCTACTTAAATGTTAAGCAGAAGTTATAAACAATCATATAAAGTTTCTAGCATTACCTGGCATCGTTGTGCTGTGTGTGAGTGTGTGTGCGTGCGTGTTTTTTGTAAAATTCATGCTGGAAATTGATTCAGTGTGTTTGTTCAAAAGTGAGCATGGTGGCCGATGGTATTTCACTGCCTAACTACATCCAAATGTCATCGTGATAGGGTGTTTCTGCACTCCACTCCCACTTACTGTACAGTGAAGATGTCTTCTGTTGGTCATAAACAAGAAAATCTGCAATTTTGTAATCTCTTTCAAGAGTGTGGAGAGAAGGATTACTATCCATACCTCACTGTGTGTAAGTAAACGGCTGTCATCTGGTAGAATTATTGCTTTGGACTGGCATTGGTCCGAATGTGTGTGTGCACGTGTGTGAGTGTGTGTGTGTGAACACATCTGGAGTCTAGACTCTGTGGCTCTGTGGGCAGGGTCCTATCTGCGAGCAGCATCGGGTCCGGAGACCGGCCATGTTGACATAGGTGGCACACACATACATACACACACACACACACACACTGCTGGACACTTTTATCCTCCACTGAGGGATGGAAGGAGGGAGGAGGGGACAGAGAGGGCTACAAAGTGGAGGTACAGGGGGGAGAGTAGGGCCTTCTGAACCCACAGAGGACCCTGGTAACCAAAAGCAAATGCTACTTCTTAGAATCAGCACTGTAAATCCTCCAATCCCCCGTTTTTCATTGCTGCGTCAGGATATTAAGACATGGAGGGGAGGACAGCAGTTGTATGTGTGCCCCCCCTCATGCAGATTCTGTGGTTGTGTGTGTATTTTCGTTCATAGGAGCGTGTGTATACGGGTAACAGACAACGTATAATGAATTTCCTCTTGAGGAGTTATGGTTAATCATGAAAATGGCCCCACGGTAGTCTTGTGGGGGGGGGGGGTCTATGAGTGTGTGTGTGTGTGTGTGTGTGAGAGAGAGAGAGAAGGAGAGGGAGACTGCCAGTGGGCTGCATTGCAGGGTGTATGCTGAAAAAGCCTTTAGCATTTCCAGATCAGGGAGTTTTATTAGCCCATATCAGAGCACTGCCACTTTTGATTTACGTCTATGTGATGTCAAAACACACACACACACACACACACACACACACACACACACACACACACACACACACACACATATAAATGCATGCACACGTACATATACACAGCTTAATATGCTCACATATACAAAGAACATAAGAGAGTAGGACAGGAACACTGCAGTGTGCCAGACACAAAGGTAAAATGACACAGTAGACCGATGGATACAGACAAAGGAGTGATAGAAAGATGAATAAAACAAACCTAAGTGACTGGGAGCCAGTCAGAATGATCACTGCAACACTCTGTAGCCAGTTTACATAATGGCTTGACGTATTAATGGGATAAACACAACGATAAATCTTGGTCAGAGAATGACATGCAAAGAATGCCGGCGCAATAGGCTTTTCACAGTAGGAAAATAAACACTGATAAGACTGTGGGAATAATCATGAAGAGGTATGACACTCCGTGCCTGTGTTTGCACGTGCACGAACATGCGCGCATGCCCGTACACACATGAAAGTAGAAACACAGGAGAGGCAACAGCAGCACCAACAGTGTAGCAGCTTAGATTTCATTTAATACAAACTGCTCAGGAGAGGATGGAGAGCAGTTCATAGTGAATGTCTGAGTCAATTTCAGTAGATAGTAGCCGAAGCAATAGAACACTAACCTTCTCTATTCTTAAAATGTCCAACAAATGGAATTTATAATGGCAAACCGAGTCAGTGCGAGCATTAAATCAATGAAAATGAATGAGCTTCTACAAAGTAAAAAAAAAAGAAAAAAAGAAAATCAATTTTCATATGCGCTTACTATTCCATAGAGCAGGGCTGAATGTGCTCAGCTTCGGTGTTTATGCCTCGTCAAAATGTCGACCAAAACAAGGGGCCTCTCTGAGATGCGCGCAGCAAATAGAGATCTGCTAATAGAATCTGGGATATAAATTTTCCTGCCACCTTCTCTACCTCCAAGGAGGCTCTTGGTCGATAAGGGACAAAGATTGGGTTGAAAATTGATTTTCCAGAATAATTGCTATTCTCTTCGTCAGGGGGACTCAAGTGTCTCCAAGGCTTTTTCCTATTACAGCTGCTGGCTCTCCAATTTACCTGCCCCCGAGAAAATACATGAAAGGGCACAGCCTTTGGCCTCCGCAATCATCAAGGTTGTGGAGCATCTAGCAGATAAGATTTATGGTGAGTTCAAACTGACTGTTCTGCAGTATTCTTCAGATTGATAACGTTTGACCTTTACGACATGAAACCTGAAACATAAATGACACGCTAACTTTTTATTGTCTCGTAGAAACTGTGGGTAGCGTATTTATTTTGCAGGGTGAGGTTATGCAGCACCATGCAGACTGGGTGGACTCTGCTGTGTTCCTGTGTTGCAGAAATGTGACAGCCTTCACTCCTCGTGTTAATGTGACAGATATTGACGCAAACCTCACTCCTGCTGCCGACAGCGGCCTGCCGTTACGCTGCGTACGTGTCATCGCCGCTTTGATCTCCTGTGCTCCTACAAGCAGCATCAAACAGGCCATTTGTAGGTGGATAAGTAGGCTGATCTTTACTGAGCCTGATCTAATTCCCCACTGGTTAGCTGGTACCTGGTCCAACCCCCCTGTGGCCGATCCTTGTCCCTTTGTACCGTTCAGCTAACAATAACAACAGCCGTAATAGCATGGCACTGGAGCCGCTAATGCGTATAGCCTGAACCAGACATGGTGGGCAAAAAGATATTTGGAACCATTTCAAAGTCCAGTTGAAGACTCCCAGACACCATTAACTGCCTCAAAAGTGAAAACACTGCTTGTAAAATAGCATTAGTTTAAACTAAAAGTAGAATCACTCATGGTTTTATTTAAACATTTGACATGGACTCCCAAAAAACACTGTATCTTGCCTGTGACTGGCCTGTGCAAACAGCGAAAGCAGCGTGCGTGTGATATATGCCGGGTAAACACGGACCTGTGCTCCATCCATTAGAGATGTTTGGTGTGCTGCATTGTACCGTATCACCGTGTGGAACAGAGGGAGTGATTCTCTAGCCCTCTGTCCTCCTGCATATCATACTCGGCTGCCATCTGAAGCCTCCTCGCTTTGCTCCAGTGTACAAAACCCTATTGTGGTTTCCCCGAGATAAGCAGAGGGGGTGAGAGAGAGAGAGAGAGAGAGAGAGAGAGAGAGAGAGGGAAAGGGAAGGAGGGAGAGAGAGGGAGAGAGTGAGAGACTTCTCTGGAGGCGCCAGACCTATCTCCTCTATCTCCTCCAGGGAACATGCCGGCATTCCCAAAGACACTGGCGCTAAGGGGCTCGTCGCCCTGCTTGCCCACCTCCCCTCTCACGCAGGAGAAGGAGACGTGGAGATTTATGTCATGGTAATCCAATCTCTTTCCCTACTGAACTCCCCGTCTCCCCTGACTGCCTGGGAGAGCGAGGGAGAGTTTAAGAGTGGAGGGAGACTGTGAGGGCTGCTGGTGTTTTTGCAGAGCAGAGGTTGACTAAAGCAGACACAATGTTCTCTTTCTGTTGTTTTTTATCTGATACATGAGGGCTGCAGTCATTTGTATGTGTCTCCATGGTGCTTGTGTGCGTATACATACGTGTGTATGTGTGTGTGCACCACTATTTGATATCTAATACTAATTTATTTGGGACTGAGTGGGACTGACTCCGACGAATGGCTCTGAGAGGAGATGTGACGCTCAGAGATAGCAAAATGGAGGAGGTCCTGTAAACACATTCACAAACAGACACACACTCGCTCACGTGTTAACACATCTCGAGCCAATATTCACACAGTTACATTTTTAGGATGCCTTGCGAATGCTCTTTTAACATTTCAGCATCCACCAGATTCTCATTTTAGCCCAGAGAGCAACTGAAGGAAACTGTGAAAAAGTTGAGACTTCGCGAATCAAACAGATGCTGGGAACGAGTTGTAAAGCCAGTGTGAAGATTGCACTACTTCTTCCCATCCATACCTATTAGAATTCAAAGAGTCAACAATGTAGTGTAGGTGTACATAATGAATGAAACACAGAATGTGACATCTCCTTGAATTCATAGGTTTAATATTTCATGGTTTAGAGGCGCACCTGAGAGCTGAACATATGACTAAATCAAAACTTAATGTGGAACACGCAATATGCTGAAATTATGAAGTCAGGGGGAGGAGGAGACTGAGTTGCTGCATCAAGGATGACAGAGTTAGATAGTAAAACACTGAACTGCAGTCACTTTTTATTTTAAACTTTTTAGGTGATTCAATCTCTCACTGTTTAAATGGCAAATTAAATGAATGTGTGCGCTATATTTGATTCTAAATCTACCATAACAGATGTGTTCAGCATTATCAATCTGTCTGTCTGATGATTCTCACCTGCACAAACTGCAAGAGAGACTCAGTTAAATTAGACTCCACACATTTACTCTCACCTCCACGGCATCTTCCGAACATGTGTCGAACCCACCAGGGGTCGGCCTTATGGAGATGTGTGCGTGCGTGTGTTTGTGTGTGTGTGTGTCTGCGAGCGGGCCTTCCTGCATGTGTGTGTTCGGCATGACGTGGCAGCCCCCTGCCCTGTTCAAACACGGCTTTGGCTGTGCAGGCAGCCTCATCGTCAGGCTTGGCTTGCCAGTGGTACACGCTGTGCCTGGCGCCCTGCGGAGGGGGAAGGAAGGAGCGCAGCAGGGCCAGGCCGCCTCCAACACCTCTCCCACCGAGCCAAAGGCCCCTCTGGTGGGGCTCTGACACCAGAACAGGCCCAGGGAGAAATGATAATGAGGACCAAGACTGTGTTACACAGGATAACACATAGGGACGCTGTCACAAGTTTTAAACCTGCACGCACACACACAAATACACACCAAGACGTAAACATGCGAATATAGAAACATATGCACACACGCAGGCCTGCTCATAATCAGGCTGGCAGGGATGCAAACAATTGAACGCGCACATGCACACACAAACTCGCAGTCTAGTTTATGAGAAGACGTTGTCGCTTGGTAAAGATTTGAGAAACTTACACTGTGTTGTCATATATATTTGTTAGCAGTAATGATTGAGATTCATGTATTCTTTGCACGGGCGTATGGCCAGCACTGTTACATCTTATTCCTTGGAATATGTATCAATGAGGATTTAGTGTCAGCAGGTAGCAGTCTGGTAGCTGTCATTAATAATGCTATAACCAAAGATAGTCATTTGATTCCAAACTAATCACAGTGCTGCCAGATTTTTCCTGCATGTGAAAGACCTAACTGCTCCTGGGCATTTAGTACAACCAATGTGACAAAGAAAGAGATCTTGAAATGTGTAAAAACGAAATTATGCTCAAAAGCATCTGAGTTGCTGCTAATTTGTATCGAGCTGTGTGTGTTTCTGACACACACAAAGTGACAAATTTGAGAAAAACAAAACAAAGCACCATGCTTGGCTTCAAGTGTGTGTGGGGCGGCGGGCAGCACAGGCTTGTTCAGTGCCCCCTAATTCTACCACCTGCAACTGGTCATCAGAAAGTGTTTGTTTTAAGTATGTTATTTTGGCCACATGTCTCTTGTCATCTATAAAATATGTCTTTTGAACAGATCCCTGGTTTAGCGGGTTAAAAAAAAATTTTGTGTGCAGGAATTGGCAGAAACAAATCATGAATAAGTAATCTGTTTTTATCTAGATTAAGAAACTGAATTTCCTATACCTGTTTATCCATGGTGGGTGCTCAGCATACATTAGGCAAGAGATGGGGTACATCGTGGATTAGTTTCTATAACAGTGTTAATACATATATAGGTAATCTGTAGATGATTAAGAGTTGCCAGTTCACCAACCTGCATGTTTTAGGACATAATATGCAGGAAACCCCAGACAATGGGGGAACATGTAAACGCTACACAAAAGGCCCCAGTTGGCCAGTGGATTAAAACCCAGGATCTTTTTACTGTGAGGCGACAGCACCAACTGCTTCCAACTGAGCTGCTGTGTCTCCTTAAAAGTTGAGCAGATAAATGAAGTAATTTGGAGGATAAATTTAGCAATTTTAGGCCATAAATTAATAATTAGAGAGAATTAATATGGTTTTTAATCACTTAGATTTAGGGTCACAATTTAATAAATTGAAGGTAGATATCAGTAATAAATGCAGAAGTTATCACTAATTCATGTTCACAGATGATCGGAAACTTTCCCCCTGATATCTGTTTTCCCACACTACACACGCTGATATGTTAAATGACCTATCATTGTTACAGCATACAAAGAGACCAGAGCTTGCTTGTTCTGGAAACCTTTGTGAATTGGAGCTTCAGGTGAGAATTACTGCCTCGATAGCTCTCATCATGCGCCATTTGCAACAAAAGATAGTGTAAAAAATGTGCGCAACCTGAAGACAAAACTAAACCAAAAGTGACAGGTGTCAACTCAAGTGTTGATAGAATTATGCAGATCCAACATTGATTACGGCACCGGTGGGAAGCGCGTGGGTTGTAAATAGAAACCATAGCATGCATGTGTGACTGCTTTGCGAGATGTTAAAGATGAGAGGGGATGAAAATTGGATTAAATTGTGTGTGGCAGCTCACTGTAGGGAGGTAATTAGGGACAAACATTGAGACGCAGAGTCTGATCTCTCCTGCTGGAGGTTAAGTGAAATAGGAGCTGTGAGTCCCAGCGTCCCGGTGGCACAGTGATTAGAATTTCCTAATGTGGGGCTAATGGGATGTCAGCCGGGAGCAGAACCCCTATGCAGAACCACTCATAACAACAAGTGGTCAAAGATCAAGCCTGATTAAAGAGATAGAGAAGAGAAACAGGAACATGTTGCCAGTGTTGATGAAGAAGCAGACACTTCTGGGAGTTATGATTCCCCACTATCACCTACATTATCGCACCATTCAGAAATGGGAAGAGGAGAAGTGGTACGATACTGTTGTGAAATTAGACACATGATTGGGATGTGAAAAACAAAGCTAGCTTTATTTTAATAACCCACAGCTTGCAAATGCTTTGTTTCCGCAAAAATGTTATTTGACTACCAGCTCTTTTTATGCACAACTCAAACCTCAACGAGTTGCAAATCAGCAGATTTATATCATTAAGATGAACCACAAGATAAAAACAATTGCAGACAGATGTCTGAGTCATATTTTTGATTTGAATGGCATGCTGCTACTATTACTGTTTTTCTCTCGCCATCATCAGACATACTACCGTGTTCCTAAAGCTCACATACCTGCTCTGTCTGTGCCTTGGTATCTCCTCCTCAGCTTGTTTGTTTTCTGTGTGTTCACCCACTCCAGCCCCAGCTTGCGTTTGCATATTTGATCAAACTCTGGTGAGGATTTGATAGCGTCACTAGATGCCAGTTGCAGCGGGGCCTGTGGTTGAAACAACAACAATAATAGCACAACTTGACTGCCAGCCCCTGATGATGAAACGACAGGGGGAAACAAAAGCAGCCCCCAGAGCTGCAGATGTTGACGCTGGAAGCTGTTTGTTGTGTGGAGGTGTTTGTGAGGTAGAGGTGGTGCGCTTTTGTGCGAGTATATAGGAGTGTGTGTTTGATTGTGTGTGGGTGTACAAACACATGTACTCCCACGTTTTTGTGTGTGTGAGATGTGGGTACATGTACTGTATATCTGTCTGTGTGCATGTGTGTCAGCGCTGTGGCCCTGTGGCTATGAGGAACCCAGCTGGGAGGAAGAGTGAGTGCATTCATCCTGGCTCTCAGGGGCCTGGGGCCACACAGGTACCCAACGAGGGGATGAAAGGCTGCTCTGCAGATGTCACCCGCTGGGGTTCAGCGGCCTAGCCAGCAAATGTCATGTTTGGCAGCTGGCACGCTGCTGCTCTCCCACCAGTTGTTGGCAGAGGCGTCTTCTAAAGGATGCTAGAGTGGGATGCAAGCACCGGGAGCGCCCTAATGGGAGCAACATTAAAGAGAGTTGCTGGCTTCTGTCTGTCATAGAACATTAACCTTGTCCTGTTTCCTGCTTCTCTCGGGCAGTTGACGCATATACACTCTCAACCCCCTCGCTCTCTCTCGCGCGTTCTTTCCGCAATAACCCGCACACATGTGCATGTGTGTGCATTTCTGCACACCAGAGTACCTTCCATTGAACTCACTATCTGCCTGTTTATAAGGGTCAGTTCATGCAAATCACACACACAAAAACCTTGTTCGGGTTTCGAGATAAATGTGTCTGAGATTTATGCCTCCACCCTCAATACAATGGATGTGAAAAAAATGGTTTTACTTTTAATAATGACTGTTTCATTGTTAGAAGAGAGGATTTTTTTATTTTCATTTTTGTAGTTTGGGATGACCAACCCTTTAAAGAACTGGCTAAATTGTTGCAATGGACCCACAGGATAGCCTAATTCCTCAGGGGAAAATATTTTCATTTTGACACTCGCCTTTTCTCAAACATTGTCTGTCCACAGTATCTGCCTTTCCCAGTTTTGCACAGTATACGGTGGTCCGATGTCAAAGGTCACATGGCTGGCCACTGGTTTGTGGAGCCTCCTGCTGTCTTACAGCTGAGCTCCCAGAGGTTACTTATACACAGAGACATCGCCCACTATGAACAAAGCATACACACATGCACACTGAAAACACACTGCTTTTTTCCATAGCACATCCTCTACAAGACATTTTGTCAATAAAACAAGTTTCACAATAACATAAAAGTAGCAGTGTATATGTATATAAAGTACTTAAAATACCATAGGCCTCAATGTCAATATAAACAGATGTTATCCTGATTTTATGCTGGTCTTTCAAGTGTGCACAACGGAGCAGGGTGGTGTGTATTTTTTCCTGCTAGTCACACGGTAATTCCATTGGCATTGACAATACTGTTCCAGTTGTTGGCCTTTGTTTTAATGCTCACCAGGGCCTGTACTTGAAAATCCCATTGAGCAAACGCTAAAAGAAAGCATTAAAGAAAGGTCAGGTTCTCACTGTAGGATTGCTGTTTAACAACACATCAATCTCTCCACAGTACGAGAAAACACACGCTGACGGTTGGGTGTTTGTGTGTGTGCGAGAGAGAGAGAGTGAGTGAGTAAGTGAGATAATTTTTCAGATCATTTTCTGTCAAGTCACTAACAAGAAACATATACATACTGCATTTGGAAAGAAGGATGAATCAGTGGGTCCACTTACTCATCAAACTACATGTAAGAATTGTCTGACATTTCCACTGATGTTCCACTGCCTTTATTTTTTTAACCTTGTCAGTCTCAAAGAATGGTAATGTCTAACTAAAGATTTGTGTTGTTCAACATCTGTGAATTATTAGTCTGAATGGGACGGCCCCAAGTACTTTCAACTGGCAAACAATTTCTAGGTTTGCCCCACAACAGATCCATTGTTGGAGAAGAAGTTAAACTTAAAACTTAACAACTTATAGAGAGTCATTGTCATGATTCAACTGGAAAAATTAAAAATACATGAAATCAAGATTCTGTAAGCACTTTGCTAAATCTTTACTGTGGTATTTCATTTTATTTCTAACACGTCAGTAGTTTCTGTATGTTTCTTCTGTTTATACTCATGAGGGCCTATAAGGTGCATTTCAATCTGGTACTAAAATGCAAAACACAGGGCTGGAGCCTGTTATCATTCCCAAATTTTTTGTCGGTCAAATTTAAGTTATTCTAATTTTCTGATTCTGTTAAAGAAATTTTTCAATATTTGTGAAATATGCTTATTTGCTCTCAGGCTGAGGGTTAGATGAACAGATCAATACTGTACTGTTCTCATGTCTATGCAGCCTGTTAGCTCAGCTTAGCACAATGACTGGAAACGGGGAAAAGAGCAAGCCTGGTTCTGTCTACCAACACCTCTTAATATCACTATTTAACACATTATATCTTGCTTGTTTAATGCCTACAAAGCCCACAGTGTAAAAACAACACTTTGTGCTTTTATGGAGCTTATGTCCCAGACTTCTTCCTGGCCTCCAGGACCACCCCTTGTAAAACCACAAAGTGTCATTTTAAAAGCTGTAGAGATACTGGTAGACAGATTTTGTTTCCTTTAGACAGAACCAGAACTAACTGTTTGCCCAGCTTTTTCCACACTTTGTGCGAAGATAAGATAAGCTAAGCTAACTAGCTGCTAGCTGTAGTGTCATATTTACTGTACAAACATGAGAGTGGTATTGATCTTCTCATCTAAGTCACAGGAAGAGAGCAAGTGAGTGTATTTCCCAAAATGCCGAACTACTCCTTTAAAACGTTTGTTTACACACACATATTTATAAGATGCATGTGTGTGTCAAAGACAACTGTAACATTCAGCTCTAGCACGTCTGCTCTTTGTCTGAAGGTGCACTGTAGTACATGATATCGTATGGCGACATATTACATTGACACACAAACACATGTTCGTGCATATACAGATAAACACACACATGAATACACGAAAATACACACACACTCACACACGCGCACACACACGTGCCAAGTGGACAAATCACACCCAGGGGATTTGGATGCATGCAATTAAGATTATGATCAATGACAAGTCAATCATGTGAGCCTGTTCTCCTCTCCCTTCCCCAACTCAGCAATTATTCTCCAGCTGGTGGGGTCTGCCCTGGACCATTGGAGGAGACATTATACTCCTCTTTTTCCATCATTTCTTTTTTCTGCTACCTCCACCCCTTCTCCTCCTCCTCCCTCTCTTTCTCACCCTCCCCTCCCTGCCTTCCCATACAGAGCAGTTTGTTTTGTCCTCCTCTGCTCCTCCTCCTCCCCCTCCTCCTCCTCCTCCCTGTCATCTCTGTGGAGCAGTTAGCTCTGTCAGTCACATCTGACAGCTCAGGGCCCTTCACCATTAGCCCCTGGCCTCCCAGCCTTCAGACTCCATGTTAGGTCAGATGCCCCCCCAGCACCGAACAGACAGATGAGGGACGGGTTTAATGTTCCCCTCAGTTGAACGCTGAAACTTCAAACTGCCAGCTTCGAAAGGATGATATATAGTTCGTTAGCACAATTTTGCGCTGGATATGAGCCAAATGTGGACCAACTTCTTTCAGTTACTATTGTTTTCTGTGTTGTCACTTGAAAAAGCTGCTCATTTTGTTGACCAGTCAGAGCTGTGTGGAATGTACACAGACAACAGCAGGAGAGGAGCTGCACCTGTCCTCTTCCCTGTTTTTGTGCTTTTTTTTTTTTTTTTTTTTTTTACTGGCAGCCCAAACACGCTGGATTTCACAGTTTCTCAGGTACATTCGCTACTGTGCTACCAACTGCACTGAATAATAGTGTTCTGTGTGGTTGTGTATGTTGAAGAGAGGCATGTGCTCAGCTCTGCCCATTATTCATAATAGAAAGGCTGGCGGGCTGGCCAGCAGACCCATCGCTCCTGTGCTATCTGAGAGCAGATAAAGGAGGCAGGTGTGAGGAGGAAATTAATGTAAATCCATCAGTCTTCAATTAGAGCCCTGCTCACACCCAAAATAAAGACTCCATCTCAAACCAATAGGACCCCAGCTTTATTCACATCCCAGCCCCACCTGCACAACCACAACAGCAGCAGCAGCCCTACCGTGTAAACACTCAGGAGCTATATAATGCAATGTTTAATGATGAGAGAGCATGTGATGTGTGATATGTGCAGGTGCAGGGTGTTATCTAGCTCGCGAGCAGCAGCCATGGCGTACACGCTTGTCCATTAGGCTCCCAGTGTGTGGCCGGGCTAATTCTGTGTGCCTGGAGGTGCAGGGGCAGAGGCTCTCCATGGACTGTGGGCTGGGGGAAGAACTGCAGTTTAACCTAATTTGGTTCTAATTACAAAGACAGGAAGTCCACCTGCCACACATACGGCTATGTTCTCCTCCCCTCCAAGGGTTGGAGAGAGTCTGGAGAGAAGGAGGGGGGAGGGGGAAGGGAGAAGGGAGGGGAGTGAGAAGACCTTCCGTGATTTTTATATTTTCTTTTATCTTCTCTGCTCCGTCCTTCTATGTGGTACAAAAAGTCCCGTCATTACACAGCATATACCTCACAGCTGATACCAAAAGTGAATATTTTAAATATCTGCCTCAACAATAAATATTTGAAAAGCAAATAGCCCATTAGATAAGAATTTCAAGGAGCTCTGGGAGTTTTGTAAATGTCAACCTGAATGTTATCTGACAAGAACAAAACAGTGTTATCTCAACATTAAAATTACAGCGACGCCAAACACTGAATCAGCCTTGATGTGTATCTCTTGGTTGGCAACTTAGAAGATTAACATCTCATTGTTATTAGTCTCAGGAGTTTGGTTTGTTTGGTGATTGCCGGGGACTGCTGTTAGCCATAACAGCTTGCCACAGAGAATTTGTATAGTTTGAACACGATGCTGTAGCTCTCAGCTATCGCATGACATCATCGTGGGAAGGTTTCAGTAAAACAAGAAACAAGAGTTGGTGAATGAAACCAGAGAGCATATTGTAGTGACATGCAGTCAGCCTTGTTCTTACTCGCTTTGTGTTGTCTTGGCTTTGCTGCTAGTGTCATGTTTACAACATTTGGCTGCATGACATGAATCTGTAGAGCTCTCCCAATTAACTTGAATTTCAACAGAAGACTGCCTCTCTGCTTTTATTTTGGCTGTGGGTGATATTATTGTGCAGGAGATATGGGTGAAAATATACATTTAATACAATTAATGGCTAATTTCCAGTCTATCACAATCATATATACTATAGGTTTATAGACTAATTTGCTGCATTACATGCCAGACACCAAGCAGCCTCCATTCATTTCACCATGTCATTAAAGGCTAAGGCTACCTATGTTCATCATGTCAAGAAACATGTCACCCAGTGTAATGGTATGACTCACTGATGTTTGAGTATTTCACTTTGTGCAACAACGGAGCTCTCTTGCGCAGAGAAATAAGATATATAAGACATTGGCTACCCAGGAAATATTTGTTCATAGAATAAATTAATTGTTGGTTTTGGTCATTTCAGGGCATTTGTTGATGATAAGAAAAATAGAGAATATCCACAGAGTTATCCTTTAAAAATCAACAGGCACAGATTTGAAAATTACTAAGCCACATTAGCACTGTGTGGTTATGCAGCTGCAAGCAGGGAAAACTCTCCCTGATGGAGCTCACATACATGTTTTGACATTTATCAATGAAGTGTTGGCTGTTGAACAGCAACCTTTTTAAGTCAAGATAGTGATACTTTTTGGCATAACTCAGAAGACGCTGATAATTGCAGCCGTCACTGGTTTCAGTTTGAGCCTTGCGTAGCTTTGCAACCTGTGAAGCCTAATATGGCTTTCATCTGTCAGACCTTATCAGCTGACCAGATCCCCCAGCGGTGTTAATGGCAGGCTGCTGTGGTGTAAAGCTCCCTAACAAGGAACCTGATTGTTCTGTTAATGTGTTACTTCCTGTTGGAGTCACGGCTCCGGAATGGAGCTGAGTGGCCAGTGCCGGAAGAAAATCCCCACATCAGAGCAGATCACAGGCCCGGGCCAGGGTTTCACTTAGCCAGCCAGCTAGCCAGACAGTCGGCCAGTCAGCTTCTGTAGCCCGTGATGGAGGGGATGGATTTCACTAAAGCGCAGTGTGTGTTACTTGACACCCAGTCTAAGGACCCTGGTGGTCCAAATTGCTGAAGGTTGAACCAAGTCACACAGAGGGTTAGATACTGTGGAGTTCACAGACATTACACAGGCCTATATAGTACTACAGTTATAAATATGGCTTATACGCTTTAGCATAAATTCTATGTTTCAACATTTTAAGCATATGTAAATATATGCCTCATATAATTTGGTAAACTTTACCTCATTTTGTGAAGCAACATGACATTGGCTTACAAATGTCACATAAGTGTTATTGCTATGTCGCATCTGAGTGTTAGAAGTGGTGACTGTTGCCACTATGAATTCCTCCAGCTTATTCCCCCCACTCCCGGATTTACACTCCGTGCACAACTTTGATCTCTAGGTATTAAAGTCAATAGTATCCAAACAGGGTGTGGAGTGGAGAAGGGGCTTATGGGGGTTTATACCCTACTCTACATGCAGGGGAGCTATCTGAGACCAAACAGTGGCAGCATGGATGGAGGTGAGGAGATGATGATGGGGCAGAGAGAAAGAGAGAGAGAGAGAGAGAGAGAGGCAGAATAGAGAGAGAGACTATTTGGCTGATCATGTGAGTAGCAGGTCAACTCCTTGGCAGAGAAAGTGCTGTGTTGCTATGGCAATATGCCTTTTTACCCACCCAAGAGTCATGGGCCAGGGCAGCATCAGCGCTGTGAGCGTTGTTCAAGAAGCAGTGGAGATCAGGGCCTTAATCAGTCAGTGCTGATACAAGGGTGAAGAGTGGGAATAGAGCCTGGGGCTGTTTGGAACAGGGACATCAGCGCACACACACACCCACATACACCCACACATCCTTCCAAACACACCATTTAATGCATGAACAAATTAGATAAAAACCGAGCAGAATTACTGATTTGTCATTAGCTGAAATTCATCGTCATCCGTAGTTGCTATGGAGGGAATTTCAAGAGTAGACCTCAGCAGTAATAGCTCAGTGCGTTACCATTTAAGCCTCATTTCCCCGGTGAAGAGGATCCGTAAGTTGCTCACACAGTTCAATATGTGCAGCTCCTGTTGGCATCCGGCGTTGCTGCAAAGAAGTAAATAAGGAGTAACTTGTGTAGTGTGCCCAATTTGAGTCTTTTCCCTCCAAGGCTCTAAAAGTCTGAAGAGGAAATCTATCCTGAAGTTATGTTACGAAACTTAATAACTGACTGACCATCTGATTCACACCCTATCTGTCCAAGACATGGCACATATTTATTTCCAGCAAGTGATTGCATCAAATTTGTCCTGTTTTTAACTTTGTTAGAAAAAACATGCTTGGCGGATGCACGGCGCACACTGGTGGCTGCAGGGAGCCAAAAGCACTTTATTTATGTTTGGATGGCAGCGGGCGCTCAGTTCTGCTTGGCACAGGCAGTGTGCTGTGGTCTTTGGCACCCCTTCGCATCCCTCCTGTCCCCCTGACATACACTCTCCCCATCTCTATTGGGCCTCTGTAGCGTCTTGCGTATGTGTGTGTATGTATGCATTTGCATGTGTTTGGAACTATGCATGTATGCCGTGTCCCCCTGTTTATATGTTCTTTGAACCACAGTTAAGATATTTTCTACACTCAATATCACATAAAAGAGGCAGGCAGCAGCAATGCTTTATATCAATTTTTCATAGACTCTTTTATCTGTACTTTTTCAAAAAAAGACTACTTGCTCCTCTAATTAGGCATGAGAAGTTTTTCAAGTAGAAAGTAGTTTTGAAATTGAAACTAATCTCCAGTGCACCTAAGGTCATGGGACTACAAAGCTCAAAGTTCCAAGAAGAAAAATACTACATGAATTAAGATGAATGCATATGCCAGTGGCTAATCTCCTACTTTGAGACTTTGCTACTTGAAACTTACTTAAGACGTCACATGCAGGGCATGAGTGACTCATGTAGTAATGCCAGCCAAGTGCAAATTCTAATCTTCCCTCAGCTCTGCTTATGCAGGAGAGAACACTCTGCCAGGGTGTCCACTGAGCACAGCCATTCCAGAAATTCAAAGTTACAAGGTCGGTGTACATCTGCTGCCGGCAGAACCTAAAGTAAGCAAATATCCCCAGGTCTATACCCCAACAATCTCATTTATTATTTTTCCTCCACCTTCCCAGAGCTTTTCATTTTACCTCAGGGAACTGACTGACCCTCACTTGGTATATAAATATATAATTTATATCTCATATATTTATAAACCAAAGCAAGGCCAGCCACCTTAAAAGGAAGCAAGGCCTTTTTCCTTGTGCCGGAGCTCTGCGGAGTCTGTTGAGGCTCAAACCCAGGATCCGTTGCCTGGGTTTCCTCAGTCCAGAGGAGCCAGTGTAGCAGAGGGCTGGGAAGAGAGTGATTCTGGTCAGGCAGGCAGGCAGGCAGGCCATCCGCGGCCAGATAACGGCTGATACTGGGACTAATTTGGTCATGTGCAGGGCTGCCGGATGACGAGGGGCTGATAAAGAAAACATGGCAGATAGACAGCTGGGCTGCTGGAGGAGGATGTGAACTCACTCCAGATCCTGGCTGGAGGATTTTAAGTGTCCTGAGCCTGCCTGTCTGTCTGTCTGTCCATTCATCTGTCCACTATCTCCCTGTCTGTCGATGTATCTATGAAATCAATCATAGATTATTTGACAAAAATTGCTTGTGTTTTTGAAATTTTGGCTGGTGAATTTAAGATGGAAACATGTTTTTTCATAATGTTTTTCAAATGAACTCCGTCCCATTTGACCATGCAGTGGGCTTGCACTTTGCCAACACTAACATGTAGCTGATTGACGTCTCAGCTGCACAGGGGCAGCGTATAGAGCCCCAAAAATCACCCAACCAAGCTGATGGATGGATAACAATCCCTAGTGGATGAACTGCTGTGCTGGAAACATACTGCGAACATGAGCAGTCTTGGCCGGCAGAGTATGATTACAGAGCAGCGGCACAGTTTGAGAAGCCCTGCCGGGGTCATATGGTTCTGACAGTCCTGCTCTGCTTAGGCTAACACAGAGCCTGTTGCCTGGCCTAGAGAGGGGAAAGACAGAGAGATAGTGTTGTTGTGTGTGTGCATGTGTGTGTGTAGATTGGCTCCCGGAAGAACAGCAGTGGCTCAGGACTGCAAGGAGGCTGCTGGGAAATGTCTGTGTCACCGGTGTCACCCAGGCAAGGCAGATACACAGAGCAGCAGTCACGGACACATTCTTGGCCCAGGCCGATCTCCAAACACACTCGCTACCACGATCCCCCCTTCTCTTGCACTTTCAAGCTCTCACTCTGCTTCCTCTCCCTCACTCACAGATGCTCTCTCTTTCTCTCTCTCTGTCTCTGGCATCTCTGGCTTTCTTGTGTGTGTGTGTTTGTTGACAGAGGCAACAAACACACACGTGTCTTTTTTTCTGAACAGCTCAGCAAAGAAAGAAATCATTACAATGAATAACAAAAAAAACCAACATTTTTTAGGACTCTTTAAAACTCAAATGAAAATAAAAACAAATCAATCTCTCAAATGTAGAATTCAGAAAAACTGGTTTATTGAAATATTGATTTTTTGAAATAAAAACCACTCCAAAGTCATTGTCTTTGGGTGTTTAGCTTTAAATCATCTGCATTCTCTATTGTTATACTCTGTAATTTAGTCTAACAAGGCTTCTAACCCATTCAGTGTAGGCAGTGGAGCCAAATGAAGCTAACTAGCACCCCCTTTTGAAAGTGCACTCTTGACCAGAAAAACAATCTTCTATCATTCTCTTTTCATCAGCTTTGAAGCTCATGAGGCAGATGAGCTTTCTGTCACCCGTGCAAATCTAGATTGGACTGTCTCACAGAAGTGAATGGATGGAGTGATGAGCTGAATTAGCGATTAATTGGGATTAAAATGTTTACCACAGGAGGTTGTTGTGGATGACCTTTTATGTTCAGCATGTGTGCGTGCGTGTGTGTGTGTGATGGATGCTAGAGAAAACAACAGCTCAGCTTTGATTAATATGGATTAGGAGTCTTACAACTCATAATTCACACACTGAACAAAAAACATGTTTGGTAAAGCCAATTCCTCTCAAATATGAAAAGTAATTACTGTCTAAATGTGTCTTGCCTTTTTTGCTGTAGCTGAAATATGGCCTAACTTTCACAACTATCACCCAATATTACATAAAGAAATATTATATTGGTATTATTGCAGTATAAATCTTCTTGTGAAGTTAAACCTTAGCATGCAGAGGAGTTTGTATTAAAGCTGCCCACTCAAGTTGCCATAAGCAATAATATGAGATTAAAACAGCAGTCTTAGAAAGTCTAGCTCATTAAAGGGTTTAATGCGACCTTATTTCCTAAATCATGCCCAGCATGTGATATATGTGACAACTCAAACAATCTTAAATTATATGTCTTCTATGGTGTGATTTCATGATTTTATGCGAGGATTTTACCAACAGGTAGTTTATTAATTAGGCATTGTTAGCCCTGTTTTCTAATGTATTTTAGTGTCAGACATTAAATCTTTTGTCTTGATAAAAGTCAGTGGACTGCTTAAGCACCAGAGTCAACAATGGAAACAAGTCCAGGATTTTATGTCAATATCTTTTTTTTAAACATATATATATATATATATATATATTGCACCAACCAAAACCAAACTGCTGATCAGGTGGTCTGAACATATCGGACCCCTGCCAACAAACCTCCCAGTCATTGTACCATGCCAGTCATTGTTTAGCCATCACAATACAACATATACATCTGTCTAGTCCTTCATCTCAAATCCATCCATCCATAGATACATACTGTACATGCATGCAGACACATTTCCAGGCAGCTAGTCAGAGCCCCAGGAGTTTGAGCCCTTACACGAGAGAGCAGTGTGGGAGAGACCTGATAAGCAGCTCAGACTGGATCAGTTGTAGCAGGAGGGGAGCATGGGAGCTCCTAATACCCACCCCCCACCCCTTCCATCAGTATCCTCCATTCCCTCGTCCTTTATATGTGTCTATACCCCTACTCTTTGATTCATTTCTATAACAAATTACTGTAAATTTCTCATGTTTTTATCCACATGCAGTCTTGTGTTGGTTAACCTTTTTTTTTTGTGTGCTTGCAACATGCATCTCCAATCTTGCTCAGTGCTTCCTCCACCTATCTTGTCTGCCTCTAATCACTTTTCATATCAACTTTCCCCACTTAAACCTCCCGCTTGCTCTGAACACCTTCTTATTCGAGCCCTACTCCCTCTTCCCTCATCGCTTTGCGAGCCCAACTAGTTTCTACTCAGAGTTCGGAGGCGTTGGAGGTCAAAGAGGAGACGGAGGGGCCGGGGAGCGGAGGGGAAGGGAAGGGGAGGGCTGAGTGAGTGTTGAGCTGGTCGGTCGGTCAGGTGTAGCGCCACCAGTGATCATTAGGGTTACAGCTGCCCGGGCCAGATTGTGTGCTGCCTGCACCAGGCGAGATGTTTTGCCCAGGGAGAAGAGCGAGCATCTGTCTGTCCCTCCCCGTAGACAGCAACCTCCTACCAGCCTGTCTAACTCAACTCCAATTGCAAAGGGTCACCCAACTCTTACTTTCTCTCACTCACGCACACCCACTCTGAACTACTCTGTACTTCTTTTCCTGTTTCGCTCACTCCCTCCTCTTACAGACAGCTCCTCTCACTCTTGTTAGACAGCTGTGAAAGCAGCAGGCCCTTAGTGCAGTGCAGATTGCAAAGACGAGTGTATGTATATTGACTGATGAATTTTATGTATTTAATGCCAATGCACATAGCACCGCAGAACAGCTTTTCAAACTGTAGAAACTGTCGAGTCTCGTTATCTGTGCCCAATGTTAACTGTATAGTTTGATCCTCGATAAAGGGACATTTACCATAAGAAATAATTGCCTTGTGTAACTTGAGAACTCATTTTAAACGTTTTTACAACCATTGTTCCTCCTTATCTTATCAAAGTAGTACAAATTATAATTATGTACAAAGCTCTCCAAAGGGAACTTGTATCTGTATATGTATTCACTATAGAACTGACATCCTTTAACTTCAGCTTTCAAAGACTTAGACCTGATGAGAGTGCCTGTGAGGATACAGCGTTTGAATTGCCTTGAACCAAAAATGTATTTAGATTATCTTTTTAATTTTTTTGCCTCATAGCTTAAAATGAACTACATTGTAAAGTACCGTGAAAGCTTACTGTATGTTTTCACTATACCATCCTAAAAATAAAAGGTTTTAGGTTGTTAAAGGAATAATTTGAGAGATGGCAAGATTGATACCACTTTCAGATTTCCGTCCAATATGAAGCTTGAGTCAGCTGGTTAGCTTAGCTTAGCATAATGTTTGGAAACAGGGGGTAGTGTTAGCATGGCTTCATCCAAAGGTGACAAAATTCATCTGTCAGCACTCCGTAAAGCCTACTAATAAAACACAATATCTGGTTTGGTTAATCAGTGCAAAACCAGAAGTGTAAAATTACACCTAGGTTTTGGAGGGTTGTGCGCTATTATTTTTTTGTTCTGTGCAATTGATGTCTTGTCATCACTGTGATATTTTTATATATGTTATAATTCCGTTAGAGTCCCCTACAAAAAATTGCATATATCCAGAAATTATCTAAGTTACCTTATAAAAGTAATGTTGACATGCTGGGGTGGTTCCAAGCTTCTGTAGATATTTATTGAAGGATTGGTAATCAACTACTGAATGTCTTCAAAAGCATTCCACTAGAAATATAAGCATATTTGCAGATCATTATAGTGATATCTGAAGTGGAAATCCAATAAGCCACAAAGTATGTGCAGTTAATCATTACAACAATGTGACACTAAAGAGCTTGTATTTTAATTTAAAGCTCTGACACAGAAGGTTCAAGTTGTCACACTCAAATCATCAGCTCACTAGATTATGGGAAAATCTCAGAGGAGTGATTTCTTCTTGCTGGCTGCCAAACCTCAGTATTGTTTGTAGATAGTGTTTTGGTGATTTGCTGATTGAATGATTAGGGTGATGGGTGCTGACCTCTGATCTGCTTTTGTTCATGGACTAACAATAGGATTGCACGAGAAGAGAAAATCTTACCAGGCAACAAATATATGGCCTCTGTTGTTAATCTATCAAACACAGTGCCCCCTACAGCAATAAAACAGTTAATGAAAGTAGAATATTTAATACAACAGCATTGTCAGCCCTTTGTTTCTGGAAGAATAAAATCCAGGCTATAAATGAATAGGCACGCAGAATCTACAGAAGCAGTACTGTATAAAAGACAATACATGTTTTTTTTTTTTTATGCTTATCATAAAATCTTTAATATGTACACATAACACTTTTTGAACAAGCAGCAAATGCATCAGTCAGAAAGTGAAGGCAGCAGTGAAACCCTTTAATTCATTTTGACAGCACTATCTGTACCAATTGTCAGCCAGACTGAATGAGCTGGGCCAGGAGCTGAGCAGAAAGGGCTGAAACAGGTGACACCAACTTTCTGCCTCACAGAGACGAGAAGCCTCTTGGTCATGGGGGCACAGCACCTGGGCCATTGTTTTATCACATAAAATGGCTTTGGCGTACCTACCTGGTCCTAGCGAGACCTGGCCTCTGCAATTTGCTTTACTCATCTGAACTAATATGTGATCCGTCCTTATTTGCATAATAAGAATGAAATGAGGCCAGCTTTTGTCAGCTCAAGACAAAAAAGAAGAAAGAAAAAAGGGAGACAGACTGATGCCATTCTGTTGAACTGCATCTGTACAAACACAAAGGTGTGCAGGTCTTGAAAATCATTTGACCACTTTAATTATGATCAGAGGTTATATTGCCACAGCCACCTGTAGCTCTGATGTGCTGCCTTTGTAAGGGCTGCCAAATGGTGGATAATCAACAGCATACAGACGGACTGCAAGTGCGCATAACCTCTTCACATATACACCCTTTTGTCTTTTGTTAGCCATTAATAGATTTAGACAGTTTTTAATTGCAAAAGCTTCTTTCCTTTCAGCTTCTGGGTTTGACATACAGAGTATGAGTTATTGAGATGCTGACAGCTTCACCCTTTAGGGGCTGATTCTTCAAGGTCTTTGGCGCTGACCAAAGCGCCCCGTTGCACGCGTTTCGTTCTGATCAGTCTGCCCAACACCAGGATCAGTGAGGAGGACTTGGCAGTTGGGCTTGAATCCATCCCCTGATGAAACTGATTCTTCCACCACCAACTACTGAAACTTTTATCCGCTATGTTAGGCACTTGAGATGTGTCTGTTTCTGATAGAGGTCAGATCAGTCGCAGCCCTAGAACTGATGGGTGCTCAAAGCAACTTAAACAGCCTGTACGAAGTCTCTATAGGACAATAGTAACCACAGAAACAATGCTGATAGAAAAGGGTTCTTAGTTTGACGGCTGCTTCTCCAAAGTGTGTAACAGCTAAATACACTGGAAAAACCTTAATTGAATCAGCTTCAGTATATTTACCCAAAAATCTCGCGTATTGTGATCGGATATCAAGTTTGGGGCATATCTGGTTGAAGCATAGCTTTTAGTGGCTGAGTTGCTGTGTTACTTCACTTTATGATTACATTTAACCACTTCCTTATTAATGTGGTATAACAAACTTAATTAATAGAGGCTTGAGCATCAAAATTACTTTTCAAATTGTCAGAAAAACAGGCTGTGAAAAGGTCAATAAAGTAGTTTTAGCTAATGTATTTTATCTCTGTTTTACTGACATCTGCCACATTTCTATAGCATAGTAATTATTACATGGTGAAATTGATGTTACAAAATTTGATTCTTTCTATCTTGGGTTAAAATTTGTAGATAATGTATCAATTTTGTAGAGTATATTCTCTGTCTCCCTAATTTTGTGGCTACCTAGCTGCCTCTTTACATATTAGTACAAACAAATATAGCAGGAGTTGAGTTTTGCTTGAGCTATTGATGGGCTTCTCTTCTTCATCAGAGGTTTGCATATTGCTCTGCAACAGCATGGCCTCCTACCACCGTACAGTGGGCTCTGTGGCCTGGGGTTCCAACTGTCAGCAGGAAAGAAAAATAGCAAGACATCACTGCCTGCGATCAACTTAGAAGGCATCCTTACCATGACTCATCTCATACTTCTTCAGTTAACCACTGCCAGTTTTTATTGCTATGGGCTTTTCTGTGACCTGTAAACGGTATCAGGGTGAGACAGCTAATTCCCAGGGTTGAACTGCAGTAGAATACTTACTGAGAGAGACACACATCAGTGCATAAAAAGACATAAGGGTAATAAACGTTATTGAGCATGACACGCAATTACAGCCATCACCTGCAATCATGATTAGATTTTAAGATCTCGCTGAAATATACCATGGTGCCAAATAAGCCCAATTTCCTCTTTGACAGTGATGCAGTGCATATTGGTATAGCTTACAATATTTGAGAGGCACCATGGGTTTCCTCTCTCACTTACAGACACTTAGAGGCACACAGAAAATAAGAGTCAATGATTCCTGTTGAGAAAGGAATCACTGTGCTCATTTTATATGTCTAACATGATTTCTTTCCTGTTGTCTGTTGTATACCGCATAAGATATGCACGCTTGAAGTGATATTCCAATAAGCCGCTACTACTTCCCCTCTGTCTTCTTCCCTTGCCATTCTTTGCACCATATGCACAAAAGGTATTTACTTAAGTTTAATCTTCTTGATTACAACCAGGAAAACACGCTCCACATAAATCTTACATGAACAACACACAAAGAGGCAAAAACTCGTCATTGTTCTCTGCGGATGTAGATTATCCAGAATGCAGAGAAATTTCCTGGGAGTGCTTTGGCGCCCGAGTAATAAAACTCGAGAATGCCGCTTCCTTGCCAAGCTGAGACATCTGGTCACCTTATCACAGAGATAAGTGTTAGTCCCGGCATCTGCTAGAATTAATCCATTTTGCAAAACACAGTTATCCTAATCTCCTAAATATGTCATCAGTCTCACAAACTGTATGCCAGGTACAATTTCACCTTTCCTTCCAGCGGGTATAAGATTGATCAAGGCGACTTTGCTGCACCGTGGTCGCGAAACGGGCGTGTACATAGTATAGGAGTGGAAGACAAAAGTAGCTGGAATCGTGTCACAACCTGTACCTGGCTAATTCATTTGCCGTGCCTAGTCTGGTCTACTGCTAGCTACCTAACATCCTGCATGAATATTCATGTGGGCGGGATTTCTTGTTGCCTGCCTAGTCAGCAGTCACAGAACACACATGGTGAGTGTTGGCAGCGCCCGCCCAGGTAGAGGGGCCGCGGACGGAGGCAGTGGCAGGAACCAGGACCTGTGAGGCTGACTTACATTTCCATCTGTGGCGCAGGCCTGTAATTATCGGGAGAGGAGCGCCGCAGCAGCGCCAACATCTGCTAGGGAGATGGCTCAATGAGGTGTATGAGCACGAGCGCACTGGCCGGGCCACTGCCTGCCTCTGACACAGGCCCATCTGCTACCGAGGAGCCGCCACCGCAGCCTGCCTGCCTGGCCGAGAGGGGGCCAGGTGAGTGAGAGCAGCCAGAACCCCCTGGACCCTCCACCCCACCACCACCCACAGCCATCACTTTACCACCACTGCCCTGCCAAAGGCACATACTTGATAAACAGCAGAGAGCCCACTCACAAGTTTCATGACTCATCAAGTTGTTTTTTTGGCCTTGTCAGTTTTTTTTTTTTTTTTTTTTTTTGTAAAGGATGCTTCTAGTTCCAGTTCTTCCTGAGGAATCCATCGCTATATGTCAGTGTTAATGAATGTTGGAAGGAAGGGAGGAGGTGAGATTGAGGAGAGTGCAAATGCATTATACAACATGTGTTTGTGGTGATGGCTGGGCCCAGTTGATATCTCTACTGGTGTGTGCTTGTTAACTACAGAATCTGCTTTCTCGAGACCATTTGTGAAGCACAGCCTCTGAGACTGGTTGGTTGGGATTTAGGTTTAACACATAGCTTCCCTCACATACCTAGCAGGTGTGTGGCGTATCGGCCTGTGTGTATGCTGTCCCTCATTTCCTGGCCAGCCCGGCCTTGGGCGCCCAGCATGGTTAGCCCAACTGTGGTTCCAGTTATTACACTCTGCCCACAGACATAGACACACACACACTTTCTTACATCTACTCACCAGTATCCTATTAATAGTGAGCATAGAAGAAAACCCACTGCTCACTGAGCAGCTGGAAAGATGGCTAACTACTGAAAACATAGCCAAAGCGCTTTTTATTGTGTGTTTGAGGTGTGAAAACAAAAGAAAGTTTCTGTTGGTGTGTTCTATACTTGTTCTTACTGTAAAGAGATTTTGAGAGTGATTGTTCATGTTTTGCACAGTCTGACTAAAATCATCTCTTCAGAGGGAATCAAGAGCTGTATTTTCAGGATTCCTTGTTGAGGTAAAAGTACATTGTGCAGTTCTTCTGTAGACTCCCCAGACATTGGTACTTTGTTTTGCATTGATTTTGTATGCTTGAGGGAAAGGAGAACTATGTAGAGTTCAAATGGAGGAAGCATCATATTAGCCAGTCACATAATCCAACTTTATATAACTGCTCTGCCAAAGGAGCATACACCATGGTTTTCTGTTCATATCCATTTTGCTATGTAATGAAAACTAGTCACACTAGCTGCTGCATGTGGCTGCAAGTGCCTACTTCCTGTACCCACCTATTTTAATAGGATGAATGACTGAATTTAGCTCAGCCACTGCTGATGTTATTAGTCACTTGTTCCTATCAAACAGAGCGAGCAATTTTGACATTGTGAAGAAACTTGTCCTAGATTTAAATGATAACTAGTATTTTGAACATTTCCTATATTTGTGGGTGTAAATGATTACTAGGGACAAAAATCATGCAGAATGACAGGAGTACACCCAGCAACCAGGAATAGTAAAGAATGTAATCAACCTGCATTTGTCCATGTTAAAGTACGCCCACCAAAGAAGCCACACGTTATGAAAGATTAAGATTCTCTTGTTTAACCACAAACAATGCTATATATTGCTACTTCACCTGTCGATATAAATAGTAATTTTACCAGCAGAACATGGAGTTATGGAATATTGCTGCCTTGATCAATTTGTTTGTTTGTGCCAATAAAGACAGAAGACGGGATCAGATCCTTTTATATAAGTAAAAGTACCAGGTTCAATAATATCTGAGTTATCCTGTTCCATATCCGCCATGCAGAGTAAACCAGTGTATCTGTAGAAGTTTCTTGTAACTCACAAACTTTCTCATTTTACTCTCCTCCTGTTTTAGATCTTTTAACATCTGCTCTAAGTCTCGACAATAAGTTGTGGAAGTTGTTTCTACTTTGTGATCAGTAGCTTACTGCCCCCGCGGGCTCTTGCATCACTTATTACTGAGATTTACCGGAAGGAGAGGAAGAGCAAAGGAGGCAGGAGAGGCAGAGAGAGAAAGCATGAGAGAAAAAGAGGAGAGGGAGATGAGAAGGAGGGGTAGAGAAAGTGAGCGCAGAGAGCGAGAGAGAGGAGGGAGAGAGAAGCCATCTCTTCATCGCAGGATTTTATCTGGACTGTTTGGACATGACAGAATTTGTAATGCAGTAGGGCCTGTGATGTGGCACAAAGCGTTTGCCTTTGATCCGCCTCACCATTTTTCTCCCCACATGTACGCCAAAATCAATTAGGATCAACTCTGAAGAGGCGAGGCAGCTATCCACAACAAACCTTTGCATCGTCTTTAGTTTACCAACAATCTGGTTATTATTCTCATTGTCAACTCATTGATACAACTCAGCACCACACTGTATGCACAATAAATCTCAAGGTGCGTGAAAGATAAATGGTACACAAATAGAAATATCCACCTTAACAGACAGAAACATGCTTACATCCTAGCCGCATGTCAATTACCTACAAAACCCTCTTGATAAGGAAAATTTGAATTTCCCCTCCCTGCTCTTGGAGCATTTTCAGATGTCGTAGCACTTATGAGAAATTCCAGACAGCATCAACAGCCTCATTCCCATTCAGCAGTACACTGTGCCATGTGTCTACTAAACGAGGCGCCCTGAGCCCTTAATGACAAGGCTCCGCCTCCTCTCCTCGCTCTTCTAAATGTTTCTAAATGAAGTACAGCTGTGTGGACCAGGTGCTGCCATCCCTCTTCAGAAAGAAATAGGAAATTATGAAACCCAAATCCTTCTGCTAAAATGGCGGGCAGGAGGGAAGGTTGGAACGCCAGCTCGGCTTGCCTGGTCTGTAGCTACATGTCTCTCTTGCTTGGCCATCTTTCATCCAAGGCTTCGTCAAGCTCTCTCCATCCACCGCCCACCACACTACGAGTGTCAGGGTGCAGCCAATGTGCTCATAGGTTCATTCAGCTGCAGCATCACTTTGACTCTGTATAATTTTAGAAATATGTATTGATGCTGGTGGTGCAGACTTTTGGGAGTGTACCAATATGTACTCTAAATGCCTGACAGGTAGGTTGCAATTACTGAAAATAGTTTTTTTTTTTCACGCGTGTGTGGTCCAGAGGTTTCTCGACTGCAGATTTAATGCTTATCAATCCTATCAACTGTGTTAAAAGTTGTTATGACCAGGGCTGAATAAATTAACTATGCCATCTTTCCTCATCTTTTCAAATTATGCGGTCTACTTAAAACCTGTAATAAAACACAGAATCCGGCTGATTTTCAGAGTCTGAGTGTTTTCTCTCTGTGTTCTAAACAACAGAAAGAGAGTACAACTGCTGAAGTAGGCCTCCTGCCCAGGAGACTGTCAATGTGCAGCCGTCAATGTCTCCATAAAGCCCCATATCCATAATAGACAAAGCACTCACTGCTTCCAGTTTTACCTGGCTCCCAGGATGCCCCATCACTAGGGGCAAATCCTTATCCAGGACTGGGATGTGGCGTGACCATGCAGCCAGATGTGAGCTGGAAGATGGGCTGCAATACACATGGCAAAGGTAGACCCACAATGAATTATACTGATTATCATAAATGTGGCATCTGAACTTGGCGCTTATGTTACTAGCGTTTGAAGGGAAATGCTGGGACATACTGTATCAGCTGCAACCACCGCCTCTGAAGCACATACATATAAATGCTACAAGCGCACATAGAATTTAAATATGGGTTCATATTTCACAGTTATTATAAAATGTATCAATATAGGGACGTTAAAAGTGTCTGTGTTTTTTGGTGTTCATTAACATATTATTCAAACTTTGCGCAAGGAAATTACAGGAGGTGGTCAGGGATAGAGTTTTAAACATATTTATTCCCTTGTAGAATGATTCCATGCCATATGCCCTGTATTTAAAAGACATAATTCCACAATGTTCTAGGTCGCTCTAAACATATTCTGTTTCCGCCACATGCCAAAAGACCTTTCCCATCCTCCTCGGTTTGACACGCTTGTACGCGTATCTGGCTGCCCTGGCTCCCTGTCTCCCTTTAAAATGCCATGCCAACTCAGAGGACCCAGGTGTATGGGTCCGCTTATCAATTCCACTAACAAGCCGTGCTTACTGGGATCACAGGACGCGGCGCAGGCTTGCTTAAAGTCCCTGGGCCTGTAGCCAAGGCTGACCTGAATTGAGACATGCGCCCCTGCTGATAGCAGCCAACCTCTGATGGGCAGTCCTCTCCCAGACTTGGCCGCATCCGCCTGGGAAGGAGGAGGGGAGAAGAACTTGAAATGCTGGAGTTCCATGAAGAATTGATAGAAGAGGACAGAATCAAAGGCTCTGATAGGAAAGGAAGAAAAAAATAGAATCAAGACTTGGAGATGAGGAAAAGGGAAGATCGAAACCCTCTAATTCCCCACCTCCCTACCACCACCATATACATATATTCACATAAACATCGAGAAGGTGTATACACTAAACAAAGGATATATCTGAAGTTGCAAAGAAAACCTTCTTCACCACAGAGGCCTCTACATGAAACCTACAGTTTAAAAAAAATGTTTCTGCAGCTAATATAGTGTTGATATCAAATGACTAATTCATCAGATATTATACAAAGTATTATAAAATATTATTATAAAATAGCACATGCTCCATGTGTTATAAAAAGAAAACTGGTGCATGTGTAAAATGAGTCTCTAATCCAGCTCTTGCTGCTGCTTTTTGTATTGGTGGTGATGGTGGCAGCCATGGCCATTATGTCCAGGTGGCCTAGAGGATGAAGGCTTTACTGAGAGCTACCACACACACACACACACACACACACACACACAAGCGTACAGAAAGCTTCACAGCTGTTATTTTGCATGTCAATTAGGACAGCAGGATGTACAGGACACATGGACTTTCACACTGCCATGTATAATGCATGACAGGTTGGTTGGACTGTTTTGAGGCAATCGCAGCGGTGTATAAAAAATATAGGTTTATTTCAGACAGGATCATACACCTGAGATTCTACTGGCAGGTGGATTTGATTTGTTGGCTTGTGATGTTTGTGTGTGTATATATTGAGGTGTGCTATGCTGTATCTATATATACTGTGTGGTATGTATGTGCCCGCTGCTTCTTCTGAAGTTGCTCACGTACAAAAAGCATAAAAGAGGGAATGGAGGTTATTGCTTAGGAGGTTGTCTGAGGAAAAAGAGGAAGTGAAATTGCTGTGACAGTATTAATTCCCTGTAATCACTCCTGCTCTCATTCTCACCTGAATCAAAACAATTTTGGTGAAAGTTCAGTCTGAGCAGGATATCAATTTATTAAAGATCTTCACTTGGAGTGAATAGTATAATATTATTGATATCACAAGATTCCATATGAAAAATGTCTATTTTTAACATCTTGATGGCGTTAGAGTTCATCTATATCAGAGATTCATGCTACTATCGATTGTTTGCCCGCCTAAGCATATTCTTCCAGTATTTTTGCTCAGATGTGATGTAGTTTCGCTCCCTTCACAAAAACATCCCTTTTAAGGTCAAAGCAAGTCAGAAGTTACCTGCAGAAGCCAGCGCGCACATTATGCTGATTACTCTTATGAAAATTGCATGTAGTAGGTGAGGGGTCACCAGAGCTAATTCCGCTTTCATGTTTTGCCTCACCAGCTGCTGTGGATGTTCAGTGTGAGGCACTGCTTCAAGGCTGGCCCTGACAGCGACAGTGTACCTTGGCTCAGCCAAGGTGATTCAGTAATCGGGCCTTGAGTGACACCTTCCTGCAAATTTTGAGATTGAGGTGGAATGAGGATGCGGGCTCTATGCCAAGGCAGCTAACCTTGTAGGAAACCAAATTTACAGCAGGAAAGGTGGAGGAGACCTGCTTCTATTCCAGTGTATTTGCATCCTATAATGAAAAGGTACAATGGAATAGAGTTTCATTTTTTTTTTTATCCTCTTAACCTTATTGACTTGAACCATAAAATTGTCCTTGTTCTAGACTGTTTTAAATAGTCATCTAATTTCATCATCTGTCCTCTGCTTCCGTTTCGACCTCCTCCTCCTCCTCCTCATCATCACCTACTTTCCTCCCCCTTTTCTTACTTCTGCTCCTTTCCTCTCATTCTTCATTTAGCTTGTACTTCTGTGGACCATCCTTGCTACTGCCCATCTTCTCTTCCTTCTTCATCATCTGCCACATGTCTTCATCTTCTTCCTCCCACCCCTCGCCCCCTTTCCCCTCATGTACCTCCTTAGCTCCTCTTCTCCCGCTCTTCCGCCTCCTCCACTTCCTTCTCCTCCCTTTTGCTCCCGGCGTAGCTCATGGAGAGGAGGAGCAGCCAGAGCCGCTCTGTTCCTCAGGACTGTCCTCCTCGTGCAGAACACAGATGGTTACTATGGAGCTGCACATAAATTGATTATGTTGGAAATTAACTGTTGCTGTCAGAGGCAGCCGCCAACCTGTCCCAGTGTGTCCCTGTGCCCGCTGATGCATAGGATCCAGCTGATGGACCAGATGTTTGCACAGTGCGCCGCTCCTTTTAAGGTCAGCACAAAAGTGGTATGGGGGCTCTCTGATCTCCATCTCGTTGTACTTACAGCCTGTGCCCTCATGCCTCTTGACATTTTCAGGAAGTAGAATGGGAGCTTTCGAATATGGATTAGATGATTGCGTAGTTGCAGCGATTGATGTGTCTTTTTTTATTTCACTGAATATCACGTGTTATGTGTTTCTTCCTTTATTTCACTTTGGACAGATCATATTCGCAGGATTTGAGCGAGTTCTTTCAAGAATGGAGGCTCCCGCTAAGTAACATTTAATCTATGGGAGGTTGAAGTAGGCCTCACGTCTGTGCCAAAAGACCATGTAGTCTCTTCAACACAACCAGCTTGCCAAGAGTCTCCAAACGCTGTCGCTAAGTAGGACTGTCTTCCAGAAGCTCATTACAGGTTGGTCTGGATAAGCATGATGGGTGACTCCTGGCTGTGGCCTCGGGGGACAGGTACCACAATGCCAAACTCAGCAGAAAGTCAGGTCTTAGGAGTGTTGCTACATCGTTTTCCAGGCCTGACCTTGATTCCAGGCCCACTCCTGCATGTTTCCGTATGCATGGCAGAGTATGAAGGGCTGCCAAAATCTGAGCCAAACAGGGAAGAGAAGCCCCCTGTGATTCACACACACACACACACACACATCAACACTCTCAGACACATGAGTAAACACAGATGCAGACGCGGGCCAACTCCCATCACGAAGGTTAACTTTCATGGAGCTGGAAAGCTGAATAAGTTGTTTCATATCTCGTAAAATTGATTAAAAACTAAGAAATGAACTTAGAGGATAATTATCAAGACGTTTTTCACATGCAGTGCAATGCATAACGTTATACATAAAATCATAATTCTAGGCATTTTCCATTTTCCTGCCTGTGATCATCTGCATCGCACACATTCAGTCAAATACATGGCTGGCTTTTCGTTTTTATAAGAACATTTTGTTCTTGTTTGATGTAAAATTCTGGTTTGTTTTTATATTCATGAAAAGAAACGACTTCTCTGATGCACCTCCACCGTGGCTTTAGATATGTTAATACCTCTCAAGTGCAAAAGTCTCTTGAAGCATTTTGATTTGCACTGCTCAGAGGATGAGGATCACTTTTAAGAACATTTCTGGTAAAAGCTGTCAGATGCTTTTAGCAGCTTGTGAGCAGAATAAAGCCTCGCTGGTCAGTGAACTAACCGGATACAGTCTCGGGCCAGAGAGGCATAGTGACATGAATACATCGTCAGCAGGTGATAAACAGAGGATTTCTGGGACGCAGAATGTTTCATACATATACCCCTCACACCCCAGATGGTATGAGCTTGGGAGGCTGCCACCAATTTGACGACATCTGAGCAGTTAGCATGGTATTGGCTATGACAGCTTGACTGCATGGCAGCAAGTCTCATAGAAAACTTTATACAGGAACAATATACAATACAGACAAATAATTGCCATGTATCATGTTTCAGTTAAAAGTAATATAAATGTTAGACGACTGAATGGAAATTTTGCAGATACTGTACCAATTTCTTTTGGGAGGTGGTTATAAATATGAGAGAAACTGCTTAAAGGGAATCAATATCACTCCAGTTCAGCTTTAATCATTACTGATATCGGATATGAATTTTGTTCCCAAAGGCTTTTTACACTTTGATCTTTGGGGAGGGGGACTATGAAATCTGGGCAGAAAACCTAACTGGAATTACAGCTAACACCTACTTGGTGTAATAACCCAGGATCATGAATCACAATAATCAGTTCCAGAGAGCCTATTTGTGAATGGCCTATTAAAGGCAAATCCCCAATCTATATACTGTAATATATCATAATCTCATACACCAGCTTAGATAGCACAAATATAATTCTAGTAAAGTAGTCTGACCTGAATTGGTGCTTTCAAGATATGAAATGTACTAAAAGCTAGTATGATGCTTGTATTGTTTGTACCTTTCGGTCTACATATAATGTACGTCAGCTTGTATGTCACAAATGAGAGCCTTTCTTTGTGTTTTGGGAGTGTAAAAAGATAAACAGCACCTATCCAAATCAACCATGAAGCAGTGAGGTGAGATACGTCCACAGACTCTATATATACAAATCACATCAAAGTGTGTGACATTTCTGCAGTATATACATGACAGTGAAAATGACATCTAGTGTGAACTCAGGGAGCATGTAATAATAAAAGCAGACTCCAAGGAGAAGAGGATCTTTAATACAGCCTGTGGACTTGCTCTGTGCTGGATTTTCTTTACAGTATTTTTTAAATATTCACTATGTCTGAATTCACATAGACTCTAGAACTATAGTTTTTCTTGCATCACCACCACTGTGCACTGTATCCTTGGAGTGGCACTACGGCTCAAGCTGGTCTTGCACATTACAGACACCATAGCAGAGGATATGCTACATACTTTCTCAGTGGAGGACCGTTGTATATTGACCACACAGAAATGTTTAAACGAGTTTATCTCCTTTACAAATATACAGTACGTGAGCAATATCTTTCAACAGCCAGACAGAGTAAAAAAGGGTAAAAGAAACAAATTAGGATTGACAGTTTATTGTTCCAGCAACTGATTTATAAGAGAGAAAAGGTGATTGGTGATTTACACTCCTCTGTATGAAACAGTAGGAATTTCTCTCTGAATCTCATCAGGCTGGAAACACCTTTGGGCTGATAGGGTTTGTGAGGTAGCTATGCCTGTTCCAAATTCTTCCATGTTAAAAGTGTGTGTGTGTGTGTGCACGCATGGGTGTGCATGTTCTTACATCTGGAGGTTATGCTGGGGAGAAACCATGTGGTGGCTGCAGTGTAGGTGTATGGTGGTGGTATTTCACCACCGCCTGCCGGTTTCGTTGTTCTGGGAAGCCGTCATACCTGCACGATTAACAGTATTATCTGTAATTTACTCCAGTCAGCCAGCCAGTCCGGGGCCATTGTGTTCCCACAGTGAGTGCCTCGCCATGAGTCACGCCCGCCTCTGACAGAGGGACACTGGCTAGGCCCAGGGAATGCATGGCATTTGGGCACTGTCCACTGCAGGAGGGAAGGGAGAGACGGGAGGGGGCTATGAGGGGGGCTACTGCTCACAGGCAGGCAAGAGAGGTAGAGAACGGTCCCGAAAGCTAGAGCCCCAGTTCAGGGGTGAGGATGGTGAGGGTGGGGGTGAGGATGAGGCCTGGGCCAGATGCCCTGAGCATCAAAGCCCATCTGGTCACCTGCAGAGATATCAAGGCCTGTGACAGTTTTTAGCAAAACATGCCATAGTTTTCGCCTCGCCTGCCCACCTCTCTCATATTGCTACCCCAATGTGTTTTACATCTGCAAAGAATGTAAAAGGTAGATAGATATCGTAATACCTCTATCGATATACTTTTGGTGAATGAGCTGTCTGTTTTATAAGGAAAACTATTACTTAGTGCTCTAAACTATATTTTCTTTACAGGATCTTATGTCTGTGCCAAACCCGTGGCTAATTTCCAGGACAGTGATCGAAAATAAATCAAAGCAAACACTGTAGGCAGCCTTTAACCAAATTTGTGTCCATTGATTTTGGTGATGGGGCTCTCTGATGGGCCGCCATATTAGTAGCATTTATTGATAACCCACGGGACCGAGCTTCCATCTCGTTCCTCTTCTCTCTCTCTTCCTCCCAGCCTCCCGGCCTCTCTCACCGGCTGACCTCTGCCTCCCTTTGATGAATCCTGAATTCATCGCCTGCCCGGCCCTTCTCTTCCTCTGCTGCTCACTTTCCCTATGCTGTATAATTGACCTAGCTGCAGCCTTGTGATATAATAGCTAGTTTTACCTGGCAGAATGATACCTTCACAGGCTCTGAGCCACCATAAAGCTAATTTGTTCAGAGCGAGAGGGAGAGAGCAGTGTAGTGTGTGTGTGTGTGCAGAGGATGATAAGAGGGTAGCAATGCTCCATTTGTGCTGTAGAGGCCAATGGAGGGTTAGAAGTGACATTTATCTCCACACTGAGACTCAGACCCAGCCAGCTCTTAGTTGGGATGTACTCTCTCTCCGCCTCTACCTCCTGCTCTTCTTGCTCAAATTTTGTCTTTATTACCTTTCACAGACTTTTTAGTTTTATCTTTTAGTAGTTGTGCAAGTAGTTAGTGCAAAACTCTCTAGACCTCAACTGGTCACCTGGCATGAGAAAGATGGTTTTTAATTAGCCCAGTGGCTGCTATATTTCTCCTCTC
Source organism: Lates japonicus (assembly GCA_033238685.1). Classification (NCBI taxonomy): domain Eukaryota; kingdom Metazoa; phylum Chordata; class Actinopteri; family Centropomidae; genus Lates; species Lates japonicus. The sequence goes on along the minus strand of BRZM01000099.1, from coordinate 2,101,007 downwards.
ATTCAGCATAGTGTAGAAGCAAAAGCATATGTGTTTTCATAGTATGAAAGTATTCAGCTCAGTGCTGTTTTGCCCTGTCCATCTGTCTTCTTTAGAATGAATATATGGTACAAGTCCATTGTTCTAAACAAATGCTTATCAAATAAGGCTGTTGTTTTACTGAAATATATCAAGATAGTTCACAGTTAATAGATGAAATGAAGTTCTCCATTATCTTTGATTTTTAATTTGGGAATGCCTACCAGAGAGCTGTTGAGGGAAAAATATGACTGAGCTCTCAGACGAGAAACAACTCACGAGAGTCTTCTTGAAGATTATGTATGCTACAGTCGCTTTGAGGTGCTACATTACTTAATGCATTTTGTATTTACTACGGATGTTAAAGCAGTAGTGTGTAGCATTGTGAGTTGGCTTGTGACTTTTTTATCTCGATTGTTCTATTGAATTAGAAAACAGGGTGAATGATCAATATTGGCTGATATTAATCCTAATATAAAAATGATTCTAACCTCAAACAACATATTTGCTAGCAGAACTAATTTTGAATTTACAGCTTGTAATTAGTGTCTATTAAAGAGAAACCCGAACAGCAGCGAAAATATTGTTTCTGTGGTTTAACTTCACTCTACAAAGTACTATCACTGAGTGCACAGAAACCTACACTTGGATCATACCCAATCACAGCTTGAATGTTGTTATGGCCACAGATGAACAGACTGGAAATTCTAAACCTCATATCTCTGTTGCTTAATATGCCATAATGGAGACGTCAGAATGGTGATGAGTAGACTTGATGAAGCCACAACACCAATAATTCCCACAGTCAATTCAACCTGGAAAGATTAGATTTCTTTAGATTTCTCTTCCAACTTGAACAATCACAACAACCTGTGTGCAACATACAGTGCAGTGGGAAAATCTAGAATCCAATAACAACTTGACTTTGTCATTGCACTGAAATGCATTTTCTGTTACTTTAACGTAACAACCTTATGCAGCCTTAGGTTAACTTAGGTAAATGTCCCAGAACATAATATCGATTCTTGTCTGGCTCATTGTGAACCAGAACAGGAATTAGATACAGCCTGACTCGCCTGTCACCTCCACTGAATCCAGCTTCTTTATATAGAGTCTGGATTAACACACTTGAGAGTGGAGACCCGTCACTGACATGTTTTGTATCAACTGTCCAATGAGATTCAGATAGCCTCTTTGCTCAGGAGTCGCAGAGAGAGACTGAGATGAGGGACAAACAGAGAGAGAGGTCTGAGGAGAGCAAATGCTCAGCAGTGCAAGAAGATACATTTATAATATATTGCTATTAGATTCAGGTTTGTCTGGACATTGAATTTGATTTGAATGGCTCATAATGTGATCAAATATTCATCTAAATTTTGAGGCAAGGTTGAAAAGAGTAAATTAGAAGGTAGAGTTCAATACTAATATGTTATCTTATTTTGATGAGAAGACCAATACTACTACAAATATAGATGGTGAGAGAGGTTGTTAGCTCACAGGAGCAGCATACTGGAAAAAGTAGCCTGATCAAGTCTAGGTCTAGAAACACTCTTTCAGCACCCCAAAGTTGTGTGTTAAAGCTGCTGCCACAGCTGTCATTCTTTACATTCTCAGTTTAGAGCAACTTAAACAAATTATTAAACTTCAGAGGTGTTTAGAGGTACTAAAGTTTGCAGACCAGGTCTGTCCTGCTTTCAGCCTTTAGTACATTTAAAGTTTTCGCCTGAATGTCATTATAGTAGTTGATGGTCACTGTGAGCTTATCAATACGCTACACACTATTTCTGACAGTGCTACTAGCAGACTAGAAATACACTGTTTTTGTTATTGTGCAGATGACGGGCCAATCTCTAAGAAGCTAAGTTTGGTTATGTTGTACTTTAGTAGAGGAAAAGAGGTGATAGAATCCAGAAGCAAACCCGATGTGCCTTCCACACAGACAAAATGAAATCTGATGCTGAAACTTCTAGACTGTCACGTAAAATATTGTTAATGCCAACATTGGCCATGTATGACAGCAAAAATACAAATAACTCCTTTTGGTTAAGCTAAGCCAGTTGAACCATGCTAGCTAATTGCCCTGGCTCTAACTTGATACTCTAATACACAAATGTGAGAGTGAGATTCTCCACTGGGTTCAAAGCAGATGAGGGCATTCTAAAATTACAATTAAAACAATTCTTTAACTCCACGGCATAATGGGCTGAGGTTATGAATAGCAAATATTTCTGTAATGAGTCCTGTTCACTTCAATCTTGAAGCAACTACTACATCTTGAGTGCAAGGTTGTAACAGCCAGCAAATATATATGGAATCTAATTAATTAAACATTCAAAACCGTATAATATGCCGAGATTGAGAGAGAACAAAAACATCTGTTAATTGCCAGAAATTACATGAAAATGTAGTTTCAGGGTTTAGTCATACCATAAAATCTTCATGTCATATAAAATATATGGAAAGCCCACATCCATCTATGCTGGCAGGTTTTGAGGAGATGTCCGCTTCAGCCTCCTGTGCTGGAAATAGACTGTGGGATGTCACCAAAGGCCACTAGGTTTCTTCTGCTCTGTTCCTGTCAAAACCCATGGTGTCCACCTGCATCTAAGATGGGCCTCTGTTTCCCACTTAGAGAAAGCTAGATAGCAACAAGTGTTCCAAACGAAGTGTCGAT
>BRZM01000099.1:1888446-2089195 GCA_033238685.1 Lates japonicus | reverse complement strand
CTTCAGACTAAATAGACCAAGAGAACAGAACAGACTAAATATTCTGTTCAATACACACTGCAGCAGTTGCTGTTCCATTAATATCTTTAAAAATTCTCCCTTTTGTTGTCACAGCACTTCCACAGTTTATTTTCCTTTGCTGAATTGTTTTTCAGGACTACCTGTTCTCATAGTTGGTGTAACATTGGCAGTATCAGTGGATGAGTACAAGGCAGAGGATCACTGTTGGCTCAATGTGAAGACTGACACAATCTGGGCCTTTGTGGGACCTGTTGTATTTGTCTTGGCGGTATGTAATCTCTCTCTCTCTCTCTCTCTCTCTCTCTCCCTCTATGTCTATCTTTGTGTGTTTGTGTGTGTGTGTGTGTGTGTGTGTGTGTGTGTGTGTGTGTGCGCGTGTGTGTGTGAGAGAGAATGAGATCACCTGCCTCTTGTACATCCTCACATTTCTGTGTAATTGCCATTTTTATAGATAATCCAGTCATGTTTATGGTTATATCAGACCATAAAGACAGAAGAGACTATACATAGCTAAAGTGATTTGGAAATACAGATAACTAAAGTTAGAAAACTTTTACGTTGTTTGTTGTGATTTTTATGATATTTGTATCATAATTATTATAATCTTTTAAATTAGTTTAATTTGAAAAGTTTAAAGGAGGATAAGGCAAACAAAGGTCAATAAAAGCAATAATAAACAGTGACAGCTTGAATTCAGTGTTACAAGCTTAGTGAACAATAAACAACAATGAATTGAACAGTGCTTTGATTAGCAGGGTCCCCTTTGTGTTTGCATCTAGTACAAACACAACCAGACACACCTGCACTTACATGCGTATTGACATTATTTTGATCCTACTCCCCTGATCCACAGTTGGTTGTGGTAGCATCACTAGTACTGCACCAGCAAAAGGCAGAGAAGACTGCTTGCTAGCCAAAACATAGATGAAAACAGTGCAACTTTCAAAATATTGAAAAAAACATCAATAAAATGAGGGACATAATCCCAGACAAAATACACACAGAAAGTCCTCTAGATGAAGATTGAGCTTCTGCATTTCGCTTCTACATTCTCTCTATATTTCATTTTTTTCCCATCTCTCAGTTTTCTGCGATGTGGTTTCCTGCAGCCTGAGCAGGAGGGTAAACTTCCCCTCCTCTACATGTGAGCTGAAGACCAAGTGGATCTGCAGCAGTATGTCTCATGTTTGCTGGAGGCCGTGTTGATGTTGTTGTCCTCTGCCCACAGGTCAATGCAGTTGTGCTGTGTCGGGTTGTCATGGTGACCGTTTCCAGTGCTCGTCGTCGTGCTAAGATGCTCAGTCCAAGCTCAGCATCAAAGATGCAGACCTTTGACCTCACCTGGTGAGATACAGTGGCTTCTCCTCCTCTTTCTGTTATTCTCTCTCTCTCCTGATTTTTGTGCTCTCTCTCTTTCATGAATCTTTTTCTCCTGTGCGCCCACGCTCTCTCTCATGCTCTCTNAGACAGAAGTTTCTGCTCCTAGGTAGTGATACCAGAAGTCTGATGTTCACTGTTAACAGTTTTGTACGACTGAGAATGTTCTTAAATGCTATCAACCTACAACCTATCAACCATATAAATACAGAAATACATCATAAATACAGATGTATATGGGACCAGAAATGTAGCATAGACCTGCAGCTAATTATTTTTTTCATTATTGATATGTACATGTGTCAGATTAATCGTTTAATGTTTTGCCTGCAAAATGTTTGAATGAGTTAAAAAAATATATCACAATCCAACACGAGTTCTAAATGCCAAAGTGGTCTCTGGTTGTGTTGGTTATTAAAGATATCCAGTTTACAAAGGTATAAAAAAGGGAAAAGAAGCAAATTCTCACATTTGAGATCCTAGAACAAATGAATTATTGGCATTTTCACTTGAGAAACTGCGTTGAATGATTAATAAATTATCCAAATTTCCGATTCATTTTCTGTCAATCAACAAATTGTTTTTTTCAGTACACCACACACTGAGTTTGAACTCAACAGAGTTGATGTTGTCAGGAGAAATTTTTGATTGAAAGAAAGACAAAAAGAGCCATATTATTCTCATTAACAGCTAAAAAAAAAAAGGAAAAGATGAAGAGAAAAGATTAGGGCACAGAGAGAGAGAGGACGACAAGGGGCTAAAAAGGAAGACATGGAGGGGGTGATGGATGGATGGATGGAGAACGAGCAGCAAAGGCCACAGAGCAGGCTTAGTGACCTGCTGTCTGTACACAGGCTGCATTAATGCATGTAAAGATCATGCATAAATGCGTGCATGCATGCAACGCGCGCGCGCGCACACACGTCACAGTGACTTTTTCCTCCTGTTAGCGGTGTCAGGACCCTGCTGTGCCGGGTTAAGACCAGAGCGCCTCCCTCTGGTTGCTGCAGGAAGTGAAGACTTAATCCCTCTGACAAACTGGGATATTTGAAGCGAGAATTTTCCTCCTTTTTAATTTGTTAGACTCTGAATGTGGGTCAAACCTCTAATCAAACCGTCCATGTGCCTTTTCCGTATCTTTTTATTAGCAGTGTGTGATGTTTTGGAACGAGAGGTAGCCCAAGATGACTCACCTACATAGCAGAAATGTATGAAGGAGAGACAGAGAGGGGAAGGGAGGCAGCTGGAGAGGGTGTGAGAGAGGGTAAGCGATTCAGAAGGATGGCAGGAGAGAGAGAAAGAAACAAGCTTGGGCGGGTGGGGGTGGGGGTGTAGTAAACAGGATGAAAGAGACAGGAAGAGCGCGAGCAGAGAGGGTGAATCTGAGCGCAGAGCAGCTGATTGGTACAGGTATATCTGTGTGTGAGCATTGATTGGCCTCTCTTTAGATAGTAGCGGTGACACCTGTACGTGTGTGTTTATTGATCGGTACCTCTGGCCATGGTGGTGTGTGTGAGTGTGTATCGAGCGGATTTTCTCCTCACGGTGGTATCAGTGTGTGTGTGTATCGATCTTTTCCCTAGGGACAGGTGTGTGTCTGTGTGTGTGTGTCAGTGTCAGTGTCTCTCGGGGTGCCTGAAGAAAACAGTCCGTGACCTTTTTGTTCGACACAGAAATGAAGTCATTTTTAACTCCTCTCCTTAAACTCCACTTGGTATCCCTCTTTCTCACCTGACTGCCCTTCTTTCCCCTTTCCATTTAGTATGTTGTACCTTTTTATACCTTTTTGTCTCACTGTCTTTTCTCCACAAGGTTCTTTGCTGTATGCTCGATTCACACATGCCTTTGTTAGCCCAAGGTTAGGACGTTTTGCCCCTTAAAATCCTCTTCTTTTCAGCAAAGAAAATACATTTACATTTCTTCAGGGGAAAAAAGTATTTTTGACAAAGTAGGCTTCTTGAGTTTGTCCATGTCAAATTAAAGCACATTATGCATAATGTGCTTATAGTATTAAAATATTGAGTCTGAATAATTCCTCGTTTCTTTTTCCTTCACTTTTGTTGGTTGAACTGAATATAGATAGACACTTGAAAATAGTCATTAAGTATCAAAGCTTAAACAAAAAAGCGCTGCAAGTCTGAATCCTCTGCAGTGTCAGTGTCATGTGCAGCCTTAACATACCCATCAGGTGGAGTTAAATTTACTGGCCTTAGGTAATGAAACTTGAAAATGCATCTAAAAGCTGGAACGCACTTATGCAAAGCCTTTGTTTGATATTACATATATTTTTTACTTACTTTTTATGTCATTTTAAAGGGACAGATACTCACTTAGTCCTTGGCTGCAGGACATAATGTGTTATAAGTTATTTGAATGAAATTGTTCTTTATTGTGCTGTAGAGATGGAATTTCAAAACTTTGATTTATTTCCTGAAATACATCATGGGCTGAATTTTGTATTATATTTCTATGTTTTTGGCCCAATAGTGTAAATATTTCACAATTTTAAGGAACAACACAAAACATATCCCCATAGTATAATTGCATGGTGTCTGTGGTGCATGGTTGCAATGTTTTCCATTTTAATTCAGATTTTCTTTTTTCAGTTTTTGAAGATATTGAAGTTGTGAAAATTATGTATTTGAATAATATTTTCTACAGTTATTGTCAGAAATTGGTCGTTCTATTTCATCAATAACATGGGAATATAGAGCAGTTGGATTTATTTTTGCTCCTGTACAAATGTTCAAGGAGCTCCGAACCTACATTTGTGTATTCACAGACATGATATTTGTCATGTGTTCAGTGTCACTGTTTAACGTTCAGTTCTTTGTAGACACCACCTCTGTGACTGTGTCTGGTACATTGTGTTCCAGGTTCATTATTTGCCCCACTGACTTATTTTGGTTCTTGGTGAATTTCAGGACAAAACCAGCTACAAAATAGTGGCTTAAGCACATTTCTGTTGTTATATAAACTAGATAGAACTGGTTTTCTTTCAAACAGAAAAATCACCAGTGCATTAAACTGAAGCTGAAAATGTTTGTCCTCCTCAGTGCCCCAGTCAGGTCACTAAGCACAGAGTGTAGTGATTCTCTGGATAAGAAAAATGTTTTTCTCTCTACAGACTCGTATAAGAATGAATCAGTGTTTGTTTACAACTGTTTTACTGTGTTATATAGTACTTATGACAGAGTGGATCTCTCCTCCTACATCAACCAGACTCACCTCAGCAGTTGGCAGCGGCCTTGGGTGAAGTTGTTCAAGGCCTTTTTCAGCATGTTGTGTAGAGTTAGAGCGCCCTTCAGTGGTCAAACAGAGAACTGCACTCTTATCACCCGCTGAAGAGAAGTTCTTAGTCAGAGTTGTAGACATGGTACTGTACATCTATGGGATGTCATCATTGCTGTGTGAGCTGCAGGAGGTAACACCAGGGGTACAATTGATCTGATGTCAGGCTACAGATTAAAGTGCCTATTGCTCTGGATTTAAATTGCTAATCGTACAAATCCCATATTTAGGCAGTCATATTGACAATAGACATGAATAGTACATAAAAAACTAAAAACAAACCAATAAAATATTATCAATTAAAACACTTACATGAGCAGGTGTTTATCAACATCTCCACTCATCAATCCTAATAGTTAAATAATATAAAATAATTCATGTAATAATGAGCCATACCAGTTATAACTCTTCAGTTCTCTCTGCTGAATGTGAAATGACAGGTTTAAGTTTTGACCTTTATTCCACCCCTGGTTGTGTCCGTCCTTCTGTCTGGCCAACCTCTTTTTGTCGTTCCTCTTACAAGAATGTGCTCAATTCAAATGGTGCTCTGTAAAAATCCTTTAAATCCACATCCATTCAGCAAGCTGTTTTTGCTGTCTCATCATTGTACAGTCTGGACTCCAGTCTTCTCACCTCTGCCGTGTCAAAAGACTCTCAACTCTTTATTGTACCTCAGACTGACACACTGATGGCGCAGGGGGCAGGGGGAGGTACATTTGTAAAAGGAAATGGTTTTTGTATGTCTTCAGTCTAGTTTTGTTTCCAGCTGAAGGTCATCAGGGCAAAGAAAGTAAAGTCCATTTGGGTAGTACGGTCCATGAAGGACAAAAGCAGAGCGGAACATGGATGGTACATGGGTATTACAAGGTAATGATAGTTCGTAGTGGTTCGTTTATGGGCTATCTTTGTTCTCTCATTGTCTTCAGCTCAGAAACACTCATTGGTCATTCTTTAATATCCCACATGGAAAATTTGGCTTAAAATATGGCAAAAAATAGACAGAAAAACTGACTTGGAACAAAATAAAGACCAGAGAGCAGAATGACAGTAAATTCCAAATAAGATCTGGAACAATTCGTTTCAATAATCAACAACTATATAGAAAACTGATTAATCATTTGGTCTGATACCAGCCTCTTAAATGTGATTCTTTCTTTCTTTCTTTCTCTGTTTTATATCATTTTAAATGTAATATTTTAGGGTTTTGAACTGTTGATTGAACCAAAACAAGCAATTTAAAGATGTTACACTGGCCTCTGGGAAATTGGCTTTTTCCCCCCAGTTTTCTGGCATTTAATAGACAATACAATTAATTGATTAATCAAGGAAATATTTTGCAGATTAATTGATAACAAAAGTATTTGTTAGTTGCAGTTCTATAACAAATTATTTATTGGTCTTTAACAAACTGTAGCAATAATAATAAACATAAGGTAGAGTGTTTAAGACAAAAAAAAAAACCCAAAGTAAATAAATAGCCAAAAAAAAAAAAAATCCCACAGATTCTCATCAAACCTTGCGTGTAGTTCACTGTCACTCAGGAGGACAGGGACACTGCGCTCAGGAGTTTATTCTTAGGTACAGGTGTCTTCACATACACTGCTGAATGTACATGCAGAACTATAGGAATGTACACACAGACACACACACACACACACACACATAGTCACACACTCGCTCTCACACCAGGTACAGTGTTATCAGAGGTCTTGCAGGCTTTGCAGGTCTTTGTGCTTTTCCGCTTAGCTGGATGGTGTCAATTTTGGTGTGTGTGTGTAGATGTGTGTGTGTGTGTGTGGATGGCTTGGTGTGTGGAAGTGTATGTTGGTGTGTGATTGGTTGGCTGAGATTTAAAATCAGGGTTTAACATCCCGCCCAGGGCATAAAAGACTCAGTCCATCTGTATATAGTACGTCTAAATCCCTGTCTCTTATGTCCACATATGTTGGCTCTATCTAATTGCTGGGAATAGAGTGGGTAATATCTTTCCGTTAAAATACGGCCGCACTCTGTCCACGCTAGAACGAAGCCTCTGAACTCGGAGTAGAATAGAAATTGAATAACTTAGACCTAGGTTTGAATAGATTAGCTTGTATCCTCTGTTCCGCCTTCCATGGTGTGACCAGATTACCTCCAGTCACTGCCCCAAAAGAGGGGGTTTTCTCCAGAGGTGGCAACCCACCGCCTTTCACCCCTGCATCACATTATCATTACATTCCAGGAGCATTTTCTCTCTCTCTCTCTCTCTCTCTCTAAAGAGAAAATCGGGACTCTTACTGATTGTCTTCAGACTGATTGACTGACTGACAGGAGGAGATAGCAAGAGCCTCTGGGAATTAGACTGCGTGTGAGCGTGAGTCCTCGTAGGGCGCGGGGTTAGGGCTTCGGTCTGAGTCTTTGTGAACTGGCAGACACAAAGGGGGCAGGAATCACATCTGGTTATTTGGAGGATCCCCCCCTGCTGCTCCTCCTCCTCCTCTTCTTCATCTGTAGCCTCCTTAACGGCACACACACAACATGCACACCTCCACCTTAAACGGTCTCCTAAGAACGATTGATTTTCCTGCTCCTGTTCATGAGCCAGGGTAAACACTATAATTAATTTCTTCACAATTTTGGAAATAGCACAGTTCAAATTCCCACGCGAAAATAAGAGGATTAATGGTGAGGCCTGCTGCTCATTTTTTTCCTATGTTAGTTTGAGTGGATGTTCATCTTATAGCCATTTCATCTCTCTAATTCACAACTGTCTAATTACCCCTCCACGTTAACCTAATATGTATATACTGGCGCACACACACACACACACACACACGCACCACAAGGCTCTGTTTGTTTTGGTATGAGCCCAGTAGTCTTGTGTTGTGTTGCGAGGCTGTTTCCTATGATAAAGCATGCAGAGTTGGTCCCCAGTGGGTCCAGTAACATATGCAAACCTTTCCCCATTGCTGCAATAACATATGCAAAACAGCGCCGCTGGCCCCCGGCCCCCTCACTCCCACCACCCGTTACTGTTCAGATCCCACCCCCTCTCATCACACATACATACACACACAAGCCTATTTGCTTCTCGGATTGTGTTTGATAACTGTTGTGTGTGTGTGTGTGTGTGTGTGTGTGTTCCCTCAGATTGTAGTCTGTAACAGTCTGAGCTTTGTGTTGGCCGAAGGATTATCACAGCTTTGCCACTAGCAGCTAAGGCAAGGAGCAGAGGAGAGCGGGGCTTAGAGAGACACAGTGTATGTGTTGGGACGACTGTGGGAAAACACAGTTGTGTGCGTGTGTGTGTGTGAGACAGAGAGTGCTTATCGTGTCTGTGTGTGTGTATGCATGAGAGGCCACGGATGGCTGGTTGTCTGTGTCCACACAGCGAAGCCCTTAGGACCTTCTCAAACACCCTGCTATACACACAAACACACATTAACACACACACACATCCTAAAGTCCTCTTCCCAGCTTCAGTCATCTTTTTGTCTGACTGGCAAAGTGTCTGTGAGCAGCTTCAGAAGCTCTTCATGTCGTATCAGCAGGAAGTGGATCAGACTCAGGTCTGTCCTGCTGTCTCCGCACTCAGAGGACTGTTAGCTAAACACAGACAGATGTTGTTAATGCAGCCTCTCAGGCTGTGAAGTGTCAAGTATCTTTACGAATGAACAGGTTAGGGCCTTTAGGAAGAGTTGGAAAAGTGTAGAGGCACATGATAATTTGTATTAGATTAGGTATCATTTGATTTCTGTTACAACAGCATGCACTTATCCAAATATTCACAAAACATGACAGAACAAGCCCTATATACAGTGGTTGTAATAGATGTTTATATTGGGGCCAAAATGAAAATTGTAAAAAGCAAAAGTCCAAATGCCAAGCAGTTCAACACAATTCTATCAACAAAGCATTGCTGATACACAAATCACAAGGTGCTCTCGAGCAATAGTACATGCGGGTGGTTTCCAACCTGAGGGTCAGGACCCCCACAAGAACTCACAAGATGAATCTGAGGACGGGACCCAGAAAAAAAAAAACAAACATATTTCTGTCTCACAGAAGGATGTTTTCAGATATTTGTATAGTAGACTTTTAGCAAATAACTACATTGTTTTATTTAAGGCCTCTAAAGATAAGATAAAGAAATAGAATATCTCATTAGTTGAACTGTTTACAGCAGAAAGCATAAGCAAATGGAAACAAAGGGTCGCAAGTAGCGTTAACTTTTTAAACCTTTTATTTTCATGAGATGACTTCTCAGTCTGTAAAACATCCACTCAGAGAACCAGTCAGCAGACTGTTTGGATGATGATGTGACTCAGTACCTCTGAGAGCCACCTAATGGTGTCAACAGCTGTTTAAATCAAGTGTTGTAAATATACAGTAAAGTAATGCATGACTTTGTGATGGCAGAGCCTGTTTCTCTTCTCAGATTCAACTAGAAACTGTTATATAACTGTATATTTCAGGAGATCTGTGACCTTTTTAGAACAGCTGCCATGTTTATCCCATTAAAAAATTTTTCAGAGGTTTAGGCATAGATTCTGGTTGATGTCTGACTCACACAAATGTTGGTTGAGCCTTGCACCACCATCATATGAATGAACCAGAATTAGTGGGTTGGGTTTGCAGGGCCATTCTGCACTCTGTTCACAAAATCACTATCACAAAATACCTCTGGTATTTTACAAAGATGCAATTTGATGCAGAATTGATGCTGAACCTACAAAATCCACACCCAGAACAATGGGTATTTTCACATCAGTCTAAAAATATGCCTGTGTTCTGTTGACTTTCATCACACAGCCAGGCTCTTTAGGACTCCTCTCCAAACCCCTGAGAAAGAAAGAGAAAGAGAGACACCAAACTGATTCGATCCCTCAGGCCCTCACCCTGCTAGCTATTTAGATGCCCCTGATAGGAAGCGCCGGATGAAAACAGAGAGCGGGAATGAGAGAGGGATGAAGGTTCATCCAGTTAATTAATATTGTATGAGGCAGACAACTCCTCACACGCACACAGACGCACATTCACTCCAGGTTTTCAGGCAACTATCTCAGGTTGATGGGAGAATAGGAGGGGATTTCATTTCTTTCTCTCACTCTCCCTCTCGCGTGCTTTCATTCATTCTGTCTATGTGCTGGATCAGAGTATGTGGAGATAACACAAGCCCAAGGTCAGGGAGGGAGAGACAGAGGGAAGACCTACATCCAATTTACATGAGAGATGAATGGGAAGAGGGGCAGGAAGGGTGGAGGTCGGGGGGCTTGAGTCGGGGACTGTGATCTCCTGAGGGTGATGCACATGTGTGTGTGTGTGTGTTGTGTTTGAGTGTGTGTGTGTGTGTGTGTGTGTGTGCGCACTTGCAAGAGGTCTGTGATCTCCTGGCCTTTGTGATGGAGATGGGCCCGGCCGGCCTGACCTGATAATGACTCGCGACGCTCTAATAGCATTCATCCTTTCTGCCTCAAAACTACTCAAGCGGAAAAGAGAGAGGGAGAGAGAGAGAGAGAGGAGGAAAAACAAGTGTGAGGGGTAGATGTGGGGATTGGGGAGAGAGGGAGGAAGGAGGAAGGAGAGAGGAGAGAAGGAGGTTAGCTAAGCTATGTTTAAGAAATGACGTGGGGCACAAATCATTTGTAATCTTGGAATCAGGGCTGAGAGAGGAAGGAGGGGGCACCTTAGATGAGTGTTAAGGTGTGCCGTGTGTGTGTGTGTTACATTAGCAGTAAATGCACTGCGCCCCTCTCTCTCTCTTTTCTTCCTCTCTCTCTCTCTCTCTCTCTCTCTCTATCAGTGTATATTTGCTGTGGGCACTGGAGCATGGAAGGCTTTCAGAATACTGGCCCGTAGGGGACGGGACCCTGTGTCCAACACACACACACACACACACACACACATACACACACATACACATAGAGAAGGTTACTTATCATGCAGGGTCATTACAGGCCTCTAACTATAGCTCCAGTAATCACTAGTTCATATCAGCACCCATATTCACCGTACAAAGCACAACAGCCTGTATCAGAGAGAGAGCATGGGAATGATGGCAGAGAAGAGGGAGAATGCGAAGCAAATGGAAGGTTAAACCACTCTATTCTCCCATCAACCTGAGATAGTTGCTGAAAACCTGGAGTGAATGTGCGTCTGTGTGCCTGAGGGTTATCTGCCTCATACAATATTAACTGGATGAACCTTCATCCCTCTCATTCCACTCTCTGTTTCATCCAGCGCTTCTATCAGAATCCTAAATAGCCTAGCAGGGTGAGGCCACGAGGATCGAAATCAGTTTGGTATCTCTCTTTCTCGGGTTTGGAGAGAGTCCTAAAGAGCCTGGCGTGTGATGAGAAGTCAACAGAACACAGGCATATTTTTGAACCTGATGTGAAAAGCCACCCATTGTTCTGGGTGTGGATTTTTGTGGGTTCAGCATCAATTCTGCATCAAATTGCATCTTCCAGCAAATGCCAGAGGTATTTTGTGATAGTGATTTTGAACAGGTGGAATGGCCTGCAAGCCCAACCCACTGTTCTGGTTCATTCATATGATGGTGGTGGGGCTCAGCCAACGTTTGTGTGAGTCAGACATCAACCAGAATCTATGCCTAAACCTCTGAAAAATTTTTTAATGGGATAAACATGGCAGCTGTTCTAAAAAAGGTCAAGAGAGAGAGAGAGAGAGAGAGAGAAAGAGAGAGAGACACAGAGAGAAAGTCAGAGAGAGAGAGAGAGAGAGTTTCGTAACTTAGGGAAGTTTTGTGGAGCCATCGATCACTGGACCGTCTTGTTTTTTCTGAGCCTGATGTCAGTGACACGGCGGAGGCCTGATCGTCGCCTGCGTCAGTTTTTCAGCGGACTTGTCTAATTGAGTTTATCGGGAGCCTTTGCCGCTCAGCAAGGCAGCTGTGAAACTACCGTCTCTCCTCCCCAGGAATAGACTGTATACTCCATCTGAGAAGTAAGTCTGACTCTGTGATCTGGACCTGACAGTTTGTCCGAGCTGGTTCATACGGTGACCCCGGCGTACTGTTCTTATTTCCTATCGGATGTACTGTGGTATAAAGCCTTTAAGTGCTGCCTGGTCTTTAAAAAGCTTAAAGCGCTGGGAGATATATGTTGTATCAAGGCAGACTTTAGTACGGGAAAGAGAAACAGTCCATAAATTCAGAGTTGCGGGTTCAGTTAAATGAGATCAAGCTGCTTGTGTGTAATTTTGTGTCTGATTAATGAATTACCCATTTACTCAAAGTTGTTTTTATGGCGGTGCTTTTATTTTGGTGAGTTTGGCGCGTTCGGGACTTAATATTGTCACATTTCACGTTATAAAAATGAAGAAAAAATGAATTCGAATGGTCTTAACACTGGCTCGTAACCGTTGTAACCCGATAGTAGAGCAGCAGAGAGACAATGCTATTTTTAGTCCTTAGAGCCTATTATATAACATTTTATTGTTAATTAGTTGAAATAAAAATGTGGTCAAATACGGGTTATTGAGGGAGAAAAAGAGACTCTGCTACAGTGAGTCAGTTGGCTCTTCTGTTTTTCTGTGTTCACCGCCTGTGGCCGTTTAATGTGATTTGAAATCTGGTTTAAGATGTAGATGTAAGTATTTATTAGCCTAATTGATATGAAAGGTTAGGTCTTGATTTAATCACTCAGAGTTCAGTCTATGAAATGTCATTAAACAGTGAAAATGCCCATGTGACGTTTTTACCCATTTTACTTTGTTAAAAATGTAAAGCTATATCATTTTAAATATAAATATAAGTTAAGAAATAAAAACAAAAATGTATAATAATATACATTTTTCCTTCAGAAGCTGGAACCCAGGGAGTATTTGTTACTTTTGCTAGATTAAACAGCATTTCCTGTCATTTGACTCACTGATTGATTGATTGATTGCTGACCAGTTGTTGAGGCTGTAAGTCAGATTTTGACGGGCCGTCAGTAAAGGCGGCATCTACTGCTGATGCAGTATCAGCGGGGTGAGAATGAGAGACGACGATCAGCGTTATCAGAGCTGAGTGCAGTGTAATACACAGAGAGGAGTGTATTTGACAGGTGTAAAAAGTGAGTATAAGATTCAAACACCAGTCACAATTCGTTTCTTGTCCGTAGCATCACCTCATTTCACCACATCCTTTACAATATACTCTCTCTCTCTCTCCTCGTCTCTGTGTGTGTGTTTCTCTGTCTCTCCCTGTTTCCTGTGCTTTGTTTCAAGGCTGAGGCTTGCGTCACACATTCCACTTGGCATATGAAGCCCTTATCCTGTTTAGAGCCTGGAGTGAGAGAGAAAGAGGAGAAAGAAGGGAGCAGGTGATTTTAATGTGGGGGTGGACGGTGGAATGAAGTTGATCTCTCCCTCTCTGCCTCTCTGTCTCTCTGTCTCTGCCTCTCTGTCTTACTTTATTCTCTCCTCTTACTCTAGAAAAGAAGAGAAAGTTGGTTTTGAATTCCTCTTCTTTTTTTCTTATTTATTTCTCTTATTTATTTGTTCTCTCGCCAAAAAGACAATTGCGTACACACGCTCTAAATACCCCCACCCATCCCCTGCACTTTTCCCGAATCAATATGCTGATGTTATCTGGTACCAGAGGCAACAACACACACACACACAACACACGTTCAAAGGCATGTCCTAGAGAAACATTAGTTTACTGAAACTGGCTGAAGAGTCGAGGATTCTCCATTAGAAGTTAAGGAAATAAGGACACCGTATCCACAGACAGCTATAAACTAAAAGCTGTAACTGTTACATACATGCGTGCCATACCTGTACGCACTCACACAAAGCTATGTAAAAGCGCACACACACTCACACTTGCGCGCCAGTGTGTGTCTGTTACTGCTCTTAAACCACTGGATTGAGCCATGTGACTGTGTAGCTCTTTCTTACCCCCCACCCCCAACCTCCCATGTTTGAGGTTCAATAGTTTTGTCATATTTTGTTGAAACCCACTTCGTTTTCTTCCCTCGTTTCTGTCTCCGCTCTTGTTCTTTTCCATCGTTTTACAGGTTTGGTCAGAGTGGCTGTTTTGCCTTTCCATTCTCTGTCTCTCATTCTTCGGGTAGAGGTGCAGTGGGGGTCAGACAGAAACCGCAGGTCTTCTGTTAAGCACCCCTTATTTGGCTTCACTCTCCTCCTCCTCCTCCTTTCTCTCTTCTTTACACCCCCCTGACCATCAGCCAGTGTGGAAATAATATTGCACGAACTCCTGAGGGCTCTCCTTCTCTCTGGCAGCCTCTCTTCTCTCCTTCCCTCTGTCCTCAGTCGTCCGGAAAGCCTCAAAACTCTGCTCTCTTTGACAAGTTCGGCCTGAGGTGCATGTCCGTGTGCGTGCGTCTTTGTCAGTGTGTGAGCCTTATGTCAACCCCCCGTGCGTCTTTAAATGTGTGTACCCGTGTAGATGTGTGTGTGATGATGGATCCTGTTTCCTCTCCCCTGCTGACGGCCCCCTCTGGCTTCCCCCCGAGGTCTGCAGGCCCGCAGCCCCACAGCCTGCCTGAGAGGAGTGGAGAGGGTCTAACGTGCCTGTATATGTCTGTATATGTGTGTGTGTTTGGGGGTGGGGTGGGGGGGTAAAAAGGACGGGAGGAGGGGGCTAGTGGCTGGATGAGGGAGTAGGGAGCCAAAATAAGAGGATAGGGGGCTTCGGCAGGGGCCTTGAAGTGAGAGGAGTCAAAGTCAGAGCATGTGAGGCGTTATTAGGGGAGTCAGGAGTAGGAAGTGAGGTAAGGGGGTTGAAATAAGGGAGCAGGAAGTACACTTGGGGGTGAGAGTTTGAATGTGGGAGTAAAGTCGAGTGGGTTGGGGGAGCAACACAGGGAGTGCGATGAAGTGAGCTCAGAAAAAGGAAAAGTTAAATGCTGGAATATAAGCTCGCCACCTTGCTGAGTCATGTAATTGGGATCTTGAGTGAAGATTAATTTAAATGGAGACCAACCAGCTCATTCAAGGGGTGTTAATAGGTGAGAGGGTGTGTGAGTCAAGGTACAGTACGTACATGACATGTTCTACTGCTGTGAGCTATGAAGCATGCCAGTGCTCGAGGGCGATTTGTGATCAAAATTACAGTCGTGTAAGACAGGATGGGTGGGGGTGTGGGGGGGTGACTGACAAGGTAAAAGAGGTGATAGAGAAAAGAACAGTAAAGAGTCAGAGCAGGGAACTGAGGGCTGCTTAGGTGTGTGTGTCTGAATGTGTGTGTGTGTGTTGGGCGTGTTCTTGGACAAAGCTGTTGTCTGGAGGTTTCTGGTCTCTCTGGTGATCATCTTCTCAGCCTATTTGCCATTAAATTGTGTGTGTGTGCGTGTGTGTGTGTGTGTGTCCGTGCAGCCCGTTTATGTCTGTGTATGTTTAAGCATGTGCGTGTCTGTAATAATTTAGTCAACTGGTGATTTAGTGTGTATTCTGTTGAGCTAGCAGAAACTTGGTGTCTTGACATTGTGTATAAGTATGTGTGTGTGTGTGGATTGTGAGTCAGTAGGGACTCAAGCTACAGCCTTTCCCCTTCAGTCATGTTGTTTATATCATTCATAGAGGGAGAGAAAAGAGTGCGGGGTGGTTGTGAGGTTCAGATAAATACAGTAATGGGGCGTGGTGATTGTGGAGGAATGAAAGGCGGAGAGAGGTGTAAGAAGAAGATTGGAGTCCAAGGGTGGAGAGGAGAGAGAGAGAGAGAGAGAGAGAGAGAGAGAAAGAGAGAGGTGTAGGAAGTGTTTGCTGAGTGGGTTGGGGTTGAGTACACAGTAGCTCTACTGACCCAGAAGGACAATATTTACAGACCACACTTGACATGCACAACACACACACACACCACATGGTGCACAGGGAGAAAATACTCCTCAACAGCAGGTGGGGCTACTACTTATTTACCAAATAGGTGCAGTGCACACTGGTTCCTTCACTTCACAGTGTGAAAGCCCTCAGAGTTTTCTGTTCTGTTCTGTAAAACCTTTAAATGCTCAGAGCGGAGCGAGGGTTAACAACTGTCTGATTTCTATCTCACAGAAAGAGTTTGTTGTCCCCAGAAGACTGGTTTTGTCCCGTTATGGCGATGTTAGCCTCAAAACATCCAACATTTAAAACCCAGTGATATTCAATTTTGATGCAGCATAAGATTAAAAAAAAGCTTAGTTATTTGTAATTGAGAAGCTTAAGTTGTGGAGTGTTTGATTGTTCCAGCCTTTGTCAAGCAACTAATCGATTAGTTGACCTAACACTGCAGCTCTAAATGCAACACAATCCAACAAGCTCCAGCTGCAGACTGTCTTTCATCTCTTACGGTTTGTGGAGTTGTGCTAAAGAAGATATAGCGCAGCTAGTTAAATTTATTTCCTGCAATTGTCTAAATTTTCTGGGACTCATTGTATTTATTCTTTTATAGTCCACCCCGAGAAAGTTGACTTTTTTTCACAAGGGCGGTCTTCCCGCACTCCACCATCCTGTTGTCACCGTTGCCTGATAACTCTCCTCTCTTTATTTCCTGTGGTAACCCCAACCACCTGGCAAACACCCCACAAACAACAAACAACGTTAATTATTTGCTATGCTGCTTACTATATTAAATCTGTCACCATCTTAAATTGCTCTGTGTTTACTCGGTAATGACAAGCACATTTAACCCACTAAACTCTAAGCAGCACTCTTTGTGCCTCAGACTCACGTAATCAACTTCTCCTGCTTGCGAGCACGCTGGCGATGGCAGGTGACTCTGTGAGAATGGCGTGTTCCCATGACTGTTCTTTGGAGGATACTTGTACAGTGAGTGCCTCAGGGGGTTTCTTCTAATCGCTCTGTGAGAGAGGTTGTCTAAAAGATAGTGCAACAGTTTCTTTAACATATTAACAGGTGTACAGTTAATTTGCATGTACAAGTTAATTTGCACATAAAGGTACACACCTTACTCATGTGTGCTGGGTAAACAAGAGAACCTGTGAATCTCCTTGAGCTGAGCCCAACCCTGCAGTGATGAGAGGAAATTTGCATGTATTGTATTTAGAAATCTGACTTGCTCATGTCTGAGTGTACAAAGTATATTTGATGTCTTTGATAGGATTTTTTGTTGTTGTTGTTTGTCGTTTTAGCTACACAGCACCTCATTAAACTGGATTGTTAGTTAAATGTTTTTTGTTTATCCAAACTACAGATTTTCCAAAAGAAATATTTGGTCATTTCAGATCAGTTTACACCTGTACACAACCTGTGTACTATCAAAATAACAGGAACAACAGCGGTTTAGAAACGTAATGTGGCGCCCACGGGCAAAGAAAGGTATTGCAGCTATGCCAACTATTATATGTCAACTATTACCTTCCTTGCCTGTAGATGGCTCCACAGAGGAGCTTATTCATATTAGCGAGTCAAAACTACTTCTTTGCTGATAGGTGGCACGCGTTGATATAGTGGAAATGATTAGTCTCCATTGATGGGTGTCCACATGCAAGCAGTTGTTGATATACATTAACAAATTCTTACATCTACTTCCAACTACATTATAATGTGTTACTCATTATTTTCTTTATCTCATACAAATGATAAATAGGGAGGCAGAAAGTGTTTAGAGTGCTTAGAGTTGGGTTTTGGACTTCTGTGCAAATTTCACTGCTCTGGACATTTTGTGATTAATCAACAACCAACCAGATCAATTGATAACAAAGCTGTGAGCTGATTTATGTTGTGTGGGCATGCTCTATTGTTTTCCATCAATGACACTTTGTCTCTCGCTTGCACATATGATTAGTTATGAGTCAGAGATGTGTCTCTTGCACACAAGTCCTACTCTTTTAATATAAAGTACCTCCTGTATTACTGTTTTGGAGGCTGAGGGGGAATTTTAAAATACAAACAAAGGATGGAGGCAAGGATTGGGGATTTCCACGATGGCCACTGATTTTTCTGAATTTCTCGTTGCTGTAGGGAAAATACCTGTACAGGCTGAGAGGCTGAGAGGACGTTTCCTCTTTTGTCCTTTTCCTGTTTCGTGATCTATCTCTTTGTGCTTCATACCTGCTCTTATTGTCACCTCTGTGTGTGGATCACAACCACAATAGAACAACTGCTTGACCTCCAGCTGAACTACAATACAATACAAACCCGGATTAGAAAAAACACACCCTTAAAGACATATGCACACACACACACACACACACAGTCCAGCCCTGCCTGAAGTCTCTTTGTTTCTTTGGAGCCGGGCGAGAGGGTGAGGCTGTAGTCGTCATGTTCACACCCTTCCTGACCCAGCAAGCAAGCATCCTGCTCTCCTATTGGTCTGCTCCCCATCTGGATTGGGGAGTGTGCGTGTGTGTGCATGTGCATGCATGTGTGTGCGTGTGTCGCTAGGGTGTGACGGCCTGTGTTCTTGCCCATTTGTTAATAATTAAAGGCTAACTTGTCTCCAGACTGTGGACTTTAATCAGGTCACACACTCGCACACACACACACACACAGTCACCCACATAGACTCCCTTAGGGTACATTCTTTGACAGTTCATGTTGCCTTAATGCTCCAGTGATCACACACACACACACACAATCACACTCATAAACACACTCATTTAGGCACAAACACAGAGTCATCGCAGCTGCACCTGGTTATTCAAAGCCAAGGTAACTGGAACCGCCTTTGAAACCTCACAAGCTTTTCATCCAAACACTTGACAGGCCTCCGTAGGTGGTTTGTGTGTGTGTGTGTGTGTGGTGTGTTTTGAGGTGCCACTGTCTAGTCTTTGACACTGGGCAGTTTCTAGCCACATCACACCTGGAACTGGCTGCGTGTCTCGGAAAACGACCAGCTGTAAAGTTGCCCATAAGCGTTGTTTCAGGCATTTTCAGGCGACACCCCCGCCGTTAAGTGTTGTGTTTTTGTAAGCCTGACAAAATGTCAGAGGGCGTGGTGATTTGTCAACATGACAGAGAGAAAGAGCTGCTGGTGGAGATGGGAGGAGGAGGCGTAAACTATGACAGAAAACAATATTTTTATGGTTATTGTCTGATGTGATTTACTGGAAGTGGAGGGTGCTCAAACACACACTTGAGACTCTTTCCGTCACCTATACTTAACTGCAGTCTGGCCTCTCCCTCTAAGTTTAATTGATTTACTTTTAATCACTTCCCAAGGTATTAATAGTGCATGAGAGGTTGTTGAGAGCAGTTTGGCTGTTTTTTTTCTTGGAAATGACCTCTTTTTTTTATACATTACTGATGATATTTTTAGATGAAAACAAGGCAAATAAACAGGGTTATGGACAGTGGTGGAATGCAACTAAAGTACATTTACTCAAGTACTGTACTTAAGTGATATAATTTTGAAATGCTTTGCAGCATCTAAAAACATATGATAAGATTAAAGATACAGGCGCATTATTAAAAGATTAAACCAGTATGGTCTGCAAACTTTGGCCTATGACTTATATTGGAGTATTACTATATTGTTGTACACTGGTATCTTTACATAAGTAAAGGATCTAGTCATCCACCACTAGCTATGTGAGTTTAGTCTGTAAATGTGTTATTATGTGATAACCTTGTAGTAATGTCTGTTTATGTATGTTTTATTTTATGAAGAAGGAGCCTGGCCTGTACATGTACTGATGTGATTACCCTCTGAAGACAGACATGGGACGGTAAAAGACGTGTGTGTGTTTGTGTACATGTAGCTCTGGGTGCTTGTGTGTGTTTTCAGTGCTCCCCATCATGCCTATACATGTTTTTTGTTTTTTTGATGATCTCTGCTTTAGGATACACACATACACACACCTGTTCACACCTACACACTCCTGCTACGTGTCTAGACACACTGGTTTCCCACATTCAGGATACTTCCTGGACAAACAGGCTGCTGTACAGTGGATATTTGCATACATTAGGTACACACTGCCAGGCAGCAGGCTAATGAACTCACACACACATGCGCACTGCTATGAGACACAGCAGTTATCTGCTCCCAACCAGAAATAGGTTTAAATTTTTTAGCTGGCTTCTTGTAGTTGTTTGTGTGGCAAACACATGTTTCCCTGTTATTATTGAATGCAGAGCGGAAATTTTTTAACTCTCTGCTCTTTTGTCCTCCTTCCTGCTTCCTTCTTCTGCTCCTCTCCTTTCTCTCTTGCTCTGATCATTTCTACTTAGATTGGTAAACCCGGAGCCGTGCCCAGATGATCTTCCCCCATCCTCACCCCTCTACCACAGGCACATGCACGCCTTCACCCAGTCCCACACCCCAGCAACCCCACACACACACCCAGCTGGAGCCGGTGGACCTGTCACTCAGCAAGCGCTCCTCCTCCAGCTCTCATCCTCCTCCCTCCTGCTCCTCTGCCTCCTCCCGGTCTCCTCGGCGCGGCTCCCGCCCCTCGCCTTACAGCATGGCGGGCATATCCCGCTGCTCCCCACGCCTCCCAGCTGCTCCTCGCCCTCACGCCGTCCCACATACCCTGCTTCCTTACCCGCCATGGTGGCTCGCTCATCAACTCGGGCCCAGGGTCATGGTATCTCAGTCATGGTGCCTCCTGTCGGTCCTCTACTCTCACCTCTCCACCTGCACCCAGCCGATAATGGTAGAGCCTGTAAGCCTGTGATGACCATCATGAGCAGGAGCACAAGACAGGTGAGACCTCACTGATTATTTTACTCAGTTTAATTTCCTTCTAAATTTAGATCCAGTTGATTTGAGCTTTGTAACATGACACACTGTATATTTTGCTAAATTAGGGTGTAGAATGAAGACATTTAATGACAAAATAACCAGAACTATTAAAAAAAAAAAAAAAACAGAGAGAAGTGCCAGATGTCAAACTCTCTCCCTTTAAACATACATACATCGTTTTTTACCGAAAATGAGAGTGCTAGTTCGGCCAGATGCTTGTTTCTTAGAAACCATGTTTTTGTTCTGTTTTCTGTGGTCAGCGAAGGTCACAGGAATCACCATCTCTGACTCTCAATCTGTCATATAGTCGTCAGATGAAGATGAGAGAAGGACAAACTACGCCCATCAGATAGATTTTATCATAGTGTTTTATCAGTCACCGTCACCAAAAGACCTTTTTTAAATCCTACAAAATCCTAAAAAAGCCTAGCCGTGCTAACAACTCTGTGAGGCTGTATATGGCCGCTTTGAGCTAAATGATAAATGCTAATGTCATAAACCAGGTTTTGGAAGGCAAAAGGTGTTCAAAAAGAGTATAAAAAATGCAGTCTAGACTATACTCTATATGTACAGTGCCCTGAGATAACTTCTGTTGTGGTCCAAGCTATATAAATAAGTCAAAAAACTTGACTTGAAAAGGAGAAAAGTAATAGTCACCGTAAATAGAGAATGTTAATGTAGATATATCCTGACCATACTGACCAGTTCACATCTGCTTATTGTTTTTACCCATCCACCAATTCCTCTACAAAGCCCTGGAGCTGCGAAGTGGCCATACGACCTGCACAAGCCAATCAAAACAGAGCCTTGCCCGAGCTCCTCCATGACCTCCACAGCCATGAGATATAAATCATCGGTCATCAGGATACAGCATGAATGAGTGGCGACACCCTTACCTCATGCAGATTTTGAAAAGCACTAAAGTTTCTCAAGTTTCAGTGTCTGCTGCGGCGCTTCCCTTTTAACTTTATATAGCAGTGGTGGTCAGAGACTTGTTCATTGAATCTGTTTCTGTTGTGATTGTGTTCTTTTTTGTTTTTTGTTTTAAGGCGGGTACAGTCCCAAGACTAGGGCTGGGTATCGTTTGAAATGTTTTGATACTAGGTTGGGTCCTGATACCAAAACAGTCCTTTCAATAATGCCATTGTACAATGGCTCTCAAACTTTAGAGACCCAGGCAAGGCCAGGGGTGGGAGTAGGGACATGGAACGCCTTAAAATTAAATCAAGTTTATTCTTGAAGAAACAACAATCAATAAAAGAGTATAACAAGATTTATTCTGACAGCAAACCACAAAAAAAAATCCAGTGATGCTAAATCAATCCAACGCGTGGTGAATCCAAGGCGTGACAGAGTTACAATATCCTGCTCTCAGTCAGTTTTACTGCCATTGTCACTGGGCAACTATGTCACTTTTTATTGGCATAAAAGCTTGTTTGGGCAAAGTTTATTTTCGCGCTGTCAATTATTGAGAAACATGTCCTTAGTTTCCGCCACAGTGGTAAAAAAAATGTATTCAGTTTACATGCGGGTCAAGACACGCTTCTCAAATGCTGACTTCAATTTTGTCTTAGAATGAAGGATACTGAATAAAGAAAAAAACTAAACTATCAAATCATATGATTTAAATGCACCAACAGTCTGGTGAGTGCTCAAAATTTTCTTTTTTGTTTGTTTTGGAAGCACATAAATTATTTTGTAGATAAATTACTTTCATGCAAATAACAGTTTTACACAATTAGTGATCAGTAATTGAATTTGTTTCTCTCAACAAAGTGCATAATAACTCACCAGCAGTGTTATTGGTCACTCAGAAACAGAGAGCTTTATGTATAAAAATATATGTGCATACAAAAATCCTTTTCTATCTAATAAATGGAAAAATGCCCAAAACACACTTTTCAAACAAGGACGATGTTTTCTTAATTCAGAAAAAGAACAACTTTTACTGCTGTTTTTTCACTGTGTTGAAAAACTCTTTGGCAAATATCCAAAGGTTGCAGTTATGAGAAGCGTCTCACGCTCTGTTGCCTCCTTTTTTTTTCTCTGCAGTGAGGAATGTGGCGACCTTGAGATTAACTGAGAGAGCACTCAGAGATGAGTTTCTAATTTACAGAGATAACACAGGACCAGTAACACAGCAAACCACTGTGAGCATACTGAAATGTGATTTATCGCTGACTGTGCTGCTTGTAATGGGCGTGTCAGATTCCTTCATTCCTCTGTAGGCGTCTTTTGTTCTCTTATTTCCAGTCATGTCTGCCTCTCCTTGTAACTCCTCCGCGTCTCCTTATAGCCCTTCACCCGAGCTCGTATCTAATTCGTCTCGTTCTGTCCTCCTCCATTTCTCTTCCCATCTCTCCTCTCTCTCCTCCTTCCCTCGCTTACGCTTCCTATATTTTTTAGCTCATTGTCCGGCATCTCCCATTCCTTCTCAACCTCCTTCCTGTTCCTCCTCTCCCTCCACGTCCTCTCCTCCTCCTCCTCCTCCTCCCTCCTCCCTCCTCCTCTAGCGTCTGTTTGTACCCCAGGCGTTTCATCTTTCTGAAAGTAACGGCTTCTCCTCAAAATAAAAGCAGGTCATTTATAGATGTAATAATAAGTCGGGGAATGCTGCTTAATTAGTTCTGCTTGTGTGTGAATAGAAGTTATTATATTGTAACCACACAAACACACACACACTCATACAAGTCTTTCATTGGAGTTATTAGGTGGATTTGCCATCACAGGCCGCGGTGTCACTGTGCCAACTGTGAAATAATTGGGACCCTTAAGAGAAAAGAGAGGGTGTGTCTTTATCTGTCATCATCTCCTCTGAACACAGACACACATGAACAATGTGTATATACTGTATGTATATGGTAAATAGGTCAAGTTTGCTCAGAGTGTATAATAATGGGTTGTTCTGTGTGCGTGTGCGTGTGCGTGTGTGTGTGTTGTATCTGTGGGGGATTTTCTGCATATTCCTTTTCACAGAACTGATCTGTGAGGGATTCATATTTCAACACTCTGACACCTGCTCTCAACTGCCACTTACACACACACACACACCCGCACGCACATCAACACACACTTGCGCACACACACTCTTTAATGATGACTTTTTAAGTGTGGAAAGACAACTACGTCTTGTTTTCTTTTTCTGACTGTAAAACACTTGAAAATGTTGCTTTTTCTCCTCTCTCCCATTCTTTTGTCCCACTCTGTGCAGTTTGGTGACTTTTTGTGTTATACTTTTTCACAGAATAACTTTATTTACTACACGAAGCACACACACACACACACACACACACAGTGCAGAGTGTTAGAGACCTAATCTGCTTTGGGCTCGTTGAAGTTCGGGTGCGTGTGACTGGAAAGAGTGTTGCGAAGTTGCATCTAGTGTTTCACAGTTTTTACAGGTTATTTTTCAGATTTTCACCAGTTTTAATCTGCAGTGCTCAGATAGATTTACATCAAATTCCACTGAGTGAATTGTTTAAATAGCAAGAACAAAAATAAAAATAAAAAAGGCAGAGGTGACAGGACAAAGCAAAGGCGTAGTAGACTGGAAAGGCGGAAGTGTTTTTCAACCACAGCTGGTAAGAAGTTATTGTGCACTGGGAGAAGCTGCAGCCAAATTAAACTTGCATTTAAGATTTCAACATCATGAAGGAGGCAGCTGTTACAGGACAACAGCGCCATCTCTGATCCAAATCAGACCAAAGGCAGATGAAGCAGTTAACAAAAGTTAACATCTTTCCCCTCCTCCTCTCCTCTGTCATCTGTCTGAGGGCAACAACCCGCCGGTAATAGTTCACTTTCGGGCACAAAGCATCCTCTCGCTGACTCTCAATTCGCTGAAAAAGCCAGATCCACCGCTGCGACTTCACGGCTGCAACAAAAGTGTGTACACAAGTTCCCTCAAAGCGCACACATAGAGCACACCAGTGAGAGGTGGCTCACGCACAGTGCGTTTTTATTTTTAAATCAATTTTACAAACCCTTTGTTACTGATCATACTCTTGTTTTTGCAGTGAAGCCCTACAAGTGCATGTGGGAGGGCTGCCTGGGATCGCCCGTTCAGGCGAGCTGACGAGACACTTCCCATAGCTTTCACAGGATCAAACCGTTTCCAGTGTCGACTGAGCAGCAGCAGCTTCTCCCGCTCCGACCACACAAAGCTTTTGCACAAGCCACCTCCTGGTGAAACAGCAACTTGAAAAAGAAACTTCGTTACTCGGTGTTTCAGCGTCGGACTGTACCACTTTTTTCTTTTGAAGCTGGCGCTGACATGGGACTGGGGGGAGTGGAAATGTTCCTCTTGGGGTGCAAGTTGCTTGAGCCCTTTCACCTCATTAGCCTGAATAATGAGCTGGTGTCATCGTCTCTGCTGGATTTATCCATCAGTTGTTTTGACTTTATAACAGGAGTTTGGGTGTTGTACCAGACCTCTGGTGATCAGCTCTGGAAGGTCCTGACACTTTTGTTTTCTTTTAAAAAGAGGCTGCAGCATCTCAGCGGCCTGAGAACAATACCAGCCCTCTTGTAGCCCTGAGCAAACTGCATCCACACCCGCTCTGTTAAAGCGTGCAACATGCTCATCAAGCTTCTTTTGCAACATCAACTCCTAGTTTCCTTGCATGCTTTCAAGTAAAAGATTGTAGACGTAGACAAGCCACACACACACACCACTTGCTAGCTAAGCTTCATATAATGTGAAACTTTACAGAATATATCGCATATCACACCTACTGTGCATGTTGTATCGCCACATAATTCAGCTTTCTTTCATCAAGCGCAGCTACCACAGAACATAATACTAATACTAACTTTCCTCCGTCGTGGATCAACCACATACGAAAACACCACACACACCTCATCTGCCTCTACCAGCTTATGCTATGAAGTGTAAAAAAGTAAACAAAAAAAAAACAGGTAGCTAATGCTTGCTTTCTCTTATACATACATACATGCACGTTTAACAGCACACAGCAGTACACATGCACTTAATAAAGCAGCTCCAGTCTTTGTGCTTTTTGGTATTTGGGTTGACAAAAAGCGGGCGCAGGTCTCATTCATTGTCAGAGTAAAGTGTTTTTATGTTTCATTCCAGAAATGTGAGCGTTGCTGCACAGGGGCATTATTGTGTTGGAGTGTGAGGAAAAGACACCACTCGGTTGGTTTTAAGGGTAGAAGCAATGAAATGTTTTGAGTCTTACCGATGTTTATATCAAAGTTTATGTATCTATGAACTATTGTTTGGTTTTGTGATGTGACACGTGGTAGCCTTTTTTTTTTTTATTGTATGACATTTTATATGGGAAAAATACAAAGTGCAAAGCAGGGAAATTTGCTAATTTTGTTTTTTCAGGAGCAGATGTTTTATTCTAGTGTGTCTTTAAGGACATCTGTTTGGAAAGAAAATGCCATTTAATTCGGCATTACTCCAATATTACCCAATATACCCATGTGATCTAATCAAAGGCTGTAAGGTAAGAAAATAATTTTCTATAACACCAGTTTTCTGAATGCCATCACTTTAGAGCATGATCTTTTTACAGCTTCTGGAGAACAAAATAGTTTTGTGTATAGCGTCTTTGTACATCTTTAATGTGCACTTTATATACAAACATATTTATATATATATACATTGTGACAAATAAAAGGAAAAACCTGAATAAATGAGTGGAGAAACATGCTCCAATGGTGCTCCATCCCTCCATTAGAGCTCCAGAGAATCTTTGCCAAGGTGCATTGACAGCTCATGGGTCCCAACACCTCATTAAGACACTTTATGTTGGTTTTTCCTTTAATTTGTCATCTGTCTGTATATGTATATTTATATATAAACATTCCCAAAGCCAAACATTTTTTAAACAGGTTTTTCTACTTCATAGATCTGCTGGTCCAGTAGTTTGATCAGAAACATCCAACAGGAGTCTTGGGTCATTTCTAGTATGTAATGCCAGAGGAAGGTTTGACCCTTTCTAACAGGCAAATCACATGTACACACACAAATACATACATACGAATGTGACTCCAACTGATCTGCATTTGCTCCCTCGATACTCTTTGCAATTTTGCTTGTACATGTTTTGTATCTCTGCAAATATAGTTGTAATATATATACATATATATATATATATATTTTATAATTGATAATTAGACTGAAAGAGGGCAATTAAGGTTTTTATCAAGCATGATTTTGATACTCTCCCTTAATAATGGATATTTATACATTTCTATAATGTTATTGTCTATAATAGACTCTATCTCTTTTTAATCTAAACATTGGCTATTCAAAGAGACATGTTAAACTGTGAGCGTATAACTGTGCAGGTCTATCTGCAATTTTGCATTTATTTAAAACAGAATATTCATACCACTTAATAAACTTATTGACAATATTTGCAGAATGGAGTGCTGTGTCTTAAATCTTGTGTGTGTGGCTTTGCTGACACAGTTGTTAACAAATTAGCTGATTGACAGACAATTAATTTGCAGCTACCATATTTGATTTTTGAAAATCATTTTAAGTTATTAATGAAGCAAAAAAATTGCAAAATTCACCAGTTTTATCTGACACAAATATTGAGTTTTGTATTTTTCGTTCAGTTTATATTATTAAGTTTATTTATCATATTTATACTATTTACATATACATTTTACATAGAAATACATGATGATATTATAAAAGAAAAGATTATATATTCTTATAAATTTAACTAAAACAGTAGCCTTGACAAGTTTTAAATTTAGGGGCACAATGTTAATGCACACACGCGCATATATATAATCACCTTTACCAATTAGAGTAATTGATACAACAGTAAATACAGGATAGAGATTAGTTTGGGTATTTTTGAAAAGACATGGCATGGGTGTAAAATTGTGATACGGCCTTTTGTGTATTTACACAGCATTATCAGGCATAAGTACATCATACAACGGCACTACTTTAGCAATTAATGGTGCCCTATCACTGTGTCAAGCGCAGCAAAATCGGGCTCGTCCGGGATTTGAACCAGGACACTCTCACACCCTAAGCGAGAATCCTTGCCCCTAGACCAACGAGCCACCGTGTCATAGAGTGTGAATACAGCATTATATAAATATAGCACTACACGAACTATTGTGTGATTTCGATATTTCTGAATACTCATACACTGTATGAACTGTTGTCGAGCTTTTTGACTCGACATTCAACGATTCTGAGATTATAGTTACTGTATTTCCTATTCAAACATCGGTGACTAGGCGAAACAAGATGATTCTACTGCTCACTTTCGTTTCAACTCAAATCCTCCTCATTCAGGATCAAGGGTGGTCAACGTCTGCATACCGTTTCAGGTGAAAGGGCCGCTTTACAGCAATGCCAATATAAATCTGGTACAGTTTTACGTTATTACAAGGCGTGAAATTGTAAAATGAAGACGATGTCACATTGTTAAACGGCAAATGGAAACTATGTCTGTTTTGTGAAACATTTATTCTAATTGTAAAAGACTTCTAGTTGATGGTGTTATCATCTCTGTCACAGACTTAAATGAGCTAGTTGACCTGTATTTGGTTTACCTGCCAGGTCCAGCAGACAGACATCCTGCGGCGAGTCATCTTGTCAGCAACACTCTTCCCGGTGCAGTCACCTACTGGCCTGCCGACGTGGCGGGGCGGAAGAGGAACCGCTGGCTGGCACAACAAACAGGTGGCTGCTGCGTCCTTATATAAAAAACAAAGCTGTCTTTGAGCTTTTTTAAAGTTTCCTTTGGCTGCAACAACTGAGAGACGCAAATCTACAACTAAGCCGGAGCTGAAGTTTTCTCAATAATATGCTGCAGCCATTGAGAACCTGTATGTGTTACTCGTTAAAATAATGTAATCCTGCGAATAATAGCCCTAGTGTCATTTCCTTTGAAATAGAACAGAGGTCTTTATTGCCTTTCTGCTTGACATTATTGTGTGTGTGTTGTCATGCTGTAGTTGTGTCTAGCAAGCAGTGCAAAAGAAGCCCAGAGGAAGCTTTGACATACGTGAAAACGATCCTGTTGATGAAACCAATTAATTTTAACCTGGTTGGAAATTACTGCATAGACCACATGTTGATCATACAGACTGTCAGGACAGTCAATGCATTAAACATTTTAAGTATTAGTCTTATTGCGCCAGATCAAAAGAATATATTGTCACGATTATACTGAATATGACTTATTTATTACTAGACTGATGTAATTTTCTCCTTTTCTGGACAAATGTATATTTCTATTTATTAACCCGTTTATTCCACCATTTTGGGCATACAGTATGTTGGAGATAACAGACAATTTGAAAAGGAAAAAGCTTTAAATAAACTCAACAGTGATTGAAAACAAAGAGGATGACGATTGTATGTAAGCACATACAGCAAATGACCAGTAGATGGTGACATTGAATATGACATGAGGACCAGTGCTTCCAGCTTAGTTGAGTATTTCCATGGTTTCTTTGACTCACAGCAGTTTCAATGTGCAAAAGTTTAATTTGGTCCCCATCAGTCATATAGCATACAAAATTCAAAAACATGTGCCAATCCAAGTTGATCAGAGCATACGCAAAAGTGTTCATTAAACACTGAATCTGAATAATTTTTTAAATGTTGTAGTAACACAGTCATTGTTAAATGATGCTGTCAAACAGTCACCAACCACCAACATCAAATGTTTCCAAACAGTTGTAACTGTAATCTTTGACTATGCAGTGTAATGCCTGAAGGCTTAAAACTGTAAACTACAATTTACATAATAACAACAAAAGAACTTCAGTAAATTACAGTTTGACAGTAAAGAAAATAAAACAAATGTCTTGCAGCAGTGATGGGGTAACTGACAGTGTGTTGCAGTGATGGTCACCTGAGTAATCCTGATGAAGTAAACACAAGGAACTTCGGTTTATTGATCTTTAGTTGGAACTTTGTGCCGATGAGCTGCCTGCAGTTTTGTAACATGTGATTTAGTGTTTGCAGTGTTTGTGTGAGAACTGCAGTCATCTCTTTGCTTCAAGAGTTTTGCACATTAAGTAGAGCTGATAGTCAGGTGATTAATCGAATAGTTGACTGACAAAGAATGAATCTCAGACAATTTTCATAATCAATTATCAAAGAAAAAACAAACATTCTCTGACTCCAATACAAATATACAAAGATATATAAGCACAGGTCAGCACTCAGCTGGAACCATGAAAATGAAACATCTCTCTCTCTTCCAGATCACCATGTCCCAGGCTGCCTCTGACATGGACCCTTCTCTGCGGACACACGCCCTTCCTAGCCCAACCCCGCGCTGATGCTGACACGGCTCTGTCAGGGATGCAAGCAGCCCTGCAAGCCCTCCGGCTCCTCTGCAGCCTACTGGTCCCTGACAGTGTCAACCCCCGCAGTCCTCAGAGGAGGCGACCACAGGACACCGCCCGGGCTGGCCTTCAGAGGTCACACTGATAACGGGCCTCCCTGCTGGTCAGGTGATGTCGAATGTGACCAACCGGTGAGCCTGGAGGCCAGGCAGAGGCTGCAGAGGAGGATGTGGAGGAGGTTTGTAGCACAAGTTTTCCACTTGTTGTTGAGTTTTCATTATGTTTGACATACAGTGAGTGCATACTCTAATCTTCAATTCTGGTTTAACTGTGGTACTGACTTGCAGTATCTCCTACCTGCTTTTACAGTGCACACAAGAGTAATGTTTTCTGACTGATATAGTTGTGTGTGTGTGCGCAGAGGTCACTTCAGGAGAGAGAAAAAGGCTGGGGAGGTTGGAGTTCATGGGGAAAATCTCTTCTGAGCAGTGCCACCTCCACAGTGGGTACGTCTCCTGCTCTCATCCCTGCTCCCTCGCATCTCATATTTCCTCATCACTCCCATTTTTTT
This sequence comes from Lates japonicus, assembly GCA_033238685.1. Taxonomy (NCBI): domain Eukaryota; kingdom Metazoa; phylum Chordata; class Actinopteri; family Centropomidae; genus Lates; species Lates japonicus. The sequence continues at coordinate 2,058,992 of BRZM01000099.1, read as the reverse complement.
CACCTCTCCTTCACTTTCCTTTCTCCCACTTCTCTGTGAGTCTTTAACTTTGCGCATGTGTCTGTGCGCAGGTCAGAGCCTGACCTCGGTTAAAGTGAAGGCAGGAGAGGCGCTGCGTCTCCACAGGACCTCGGTGGGAGAGGAGGCACGAGAGGAGGAGGGGGAGGAGGGAGCAGAGGTGAAGAGAGAAGGAGGAGGAGGAGGCGGAGGGCTGACTTGTCAGCTGGGAGTCTTCCTCTGCGGTGCAGCAGCTTCCAGCAGTGTTTCTCTACAATCACACATGCTGTGCAGAACACAGTGAGTGAACACGACTGTGACATCTCAGGGCATCAATTAGCCTTATTATGTACATTTAGACTTTTTTTTTTTTTTAATCGCTTCTAAGTTCCTCAACAGTTTCATGAACCTTTACTGATGAGAACTGGATGCCATAGTTATGTACTAATTTGGGTGATATGCTTTTTGCTCTGTGTGTCCCTTTATTGTGTCTCTCAAAGGGTAAGTCAGTGATCCATAGGTCTGGATGCCTTAGGTTCATTGGAAAAAAGATATGACTATTCTTGCGAGAGTGACTGCAGGTTTCAAAGACCCAGAGACCCACAAGTGCAGAAGACTGCATCTCTGGAGTCAGGTATGCAGTCTTTCACACACCGGGCTCAGCACAGTGTCAGAAAACCTAACCACGTCTCCTCCGTCAGATGAATAATATAAACTTCGAGCCAGCGTGTCGGCGTGGATAGAACTCACGTTGGTGCTTTTCGGTGAAATCCACATTCTGTAATTTCTCTAAATGACAGCTGTGCCGCTGTGCAGGATCAAGGTTTTTTGCTGTGATTTTTTCAGATGTTGAAGAAGCCAAGGGAGGGAAGGCGGGCACACGTCTGAGCAACCAGCCAATCAGCACCCCAGCTCACTACGTTATTCTTTTGGCAGCTACAGGCTTCTTCACACCTCAGGGCACAAATTTTTGTCAATGAGGAGGCGAGGCAAGGTGAGGCACAAAGTGTAATGAATGTGAGTACTGTGCGAGACGGTCTGTTTAAAATAGTGTTACATTAAGTTCTGTGTATCTGCTCTTAGGTTTCAGCGTTCCTGTCTTCCTTGGCGGAAGGAGCAGGAGGAGATGAAGAAGGAGCTGATTTTAATCAAAGATTTTCATCAAGCGAGAGGAAGAGGAGGAGGAAGGAGAGGAAGAAGAAGGAGGACCAGGCGAAGGATAACGGTGATCTAAGTTCCCAATTACACTGTTCTACCCCTTGTGCTTGAGTGACCCAGACCAACCAATAGACCTGCTGGGTAGAGGTGCTCCTGAACACTGACCCAGGATCAGTTGGCCTTGTTCCCATTCTCTGTTTGAGCTCTTGCAGAGGGACATGAGTTCTGACACTGCATCATCAGTTCAGGATCAGAACTGATATTTCCTTTGGTTGAATTTTCCATTCAGTCTTTCCGTATCAGGGCTTTAGCATGCTGCTAGCTACAGCGTTATGGTGTAATCACATGCATCAATGTCTTTAAAATGTCTTCTCGTCGGTGTATCAGGCAGAGAGTTTGTGCAGTTTGAAAATGCAGGTGTTTCATCTTTTAGAACTGTGCAGAGGCATTTAAACTAAATTGAGGATACTTTCAAAAAATACTGTGATTGAACATCAATTAACTTCATGCAAAGTGCAAAACAGCATACCAGTTCTCCTCAGTACATCTGCTGGGTATTTTTCCAGGTACTCTGCAGGCAGTTGCTCCAAGCATTATGGAGAACTTTCCACAGTTCTTCCCGTCTCAGTGTCTTCTCTCTCTTCATTGAGATTGAGGTCTGTTGGGAGCCCAGACCATCTGTTGCAGGACTCCTTGTTTCTGCTTGTCTCTAACACAGTTCTTTATAGCTCTGGCTGTGTGTCTGAAGTAGTTGTCATGCTGCAGAATTAATTTCAGGCCACTCGGGCGCCTCCTGTGATTGATAAAGTCTAAGCGTCTAAAATTTCTAAAACGTTCACACAATACTGTATATAAGCTACATAATCAGGTAATTCTATTCACTGAATAGAATTGTTTTAAGTGAAAGTTGGCGTAGGATGAAACATTAAAAATGTGAAGTTTAAAAGACATTTAAAGTTTTAAAATCCTCTATAAAGTCTAACTTTTGCTAGCCTAAGCCAAGAGAAACAAAAACAATCTTTCAGTACTTTAAGGGACAGAAAATTATTATCAGGGTGGTTAATTTATAAACTGCAGTACCCTACCCCAACATGTCAAAATGATATGTTATAGCAAACATGACAAAATGGTGAATATTCTAGCACTCTCAATTTTTTAATTCTTGACTGCTAGATAAAATATATTACTGTAGACAGAAAATAACATACATACAAAATATCACACATATCACTCCCCATATGTTGCTCCCTTAAGTTAAATCCTTTTTGGTTGTTGTCTTCCACAGCAAGGTCAAAAACAGGAACAGAGCAGCAGACTTGCAGCTAGCAGCCAGCAAGGATTCCAGTTTCTGCAAGGGCCAGCTTCAGTAGAGGAGCTGGTGTCAACACAAGTTTAAACTGCTCAAGAGCAAACTATCTTATTTTCCTATGGCAGGAAAATCCCACTCCTAAGTCTCGGATCATACACAAATTATTTTTCCTGTTGCAGTGAAGCTTGCATCCCTATGGGAGGCAGTGTTAGGCGTTTGTTCCCGTTCTCCTGTATCTGCTAAAAAAGAAACAGAAAATGTTCTACCATTGAAATTCAGTGTTCTTGGGTTGTCATTTCATTTTAAAGTTTTGGTTTCCATCAAATCTCACCAGCCATTTGTCACTTTGCATTTTTAAAGCTATTATGTAAACTTTTACTGTGTGACAGGTGCCTCGGGCGTGTCACAGCAGTACAAAGCAAACAGGTGTCCTTTACCTGGAGGGTTTAACACAGTATCTGATCCTGAGTTGGTGTTCAGAGAGGGCCACTGGCACGTTCATTACATCACTGATTGAAAAAACAACAACAACAGGAAACAATCTATCGGATCAAGACATTAAACCTGCATGTGCTGTGCATTAAGCTCAACTGTAATTTAGATGGGGTTTGCATTAATTTAGCATGAAACAAAGTCAGAAGTTCACCAAATGTCTGTTGTGCTGTTGGCTGAAGGCGCACAGAAATATCATCATTACAAACTCAGCATGGGGGGAAATGAAAGCATCACTGGCATGTGGTAGAAATCATTTTGCACTTTATGCACCTATGGCTTTAACATAATGTGTGTGTGAATAGAGCTGACATGACGTGTGTGTGTGTGTGTTGTGTGTTTCTCTCAGCTGCTGATGGCGAGGAGTTTGTGAGCGTTCTCACTGAGCTGCTGTTTGAGCTTCATGTTGCTGCCACGCCAGACAAACTCAACAAGGTGACTCTCTCTCATACACACATATAAAACATCAGTGATAGACACACACAGACACAGTGGTTTTCCAACAACTGTGAAGATATTCATTGGCTTTTTATGAGTTTATGATTAACATGATATCAGCTGCATAGGCAGAAAGACAAAAACAGGACAAGGCTCCTGCACACTGAATAGATGTCAAAAATTATCTCTATATTACACTTTATCTAGTAATATTCATGAGCTGATTCAGCCCATTGGTGAATCCCAAAATTTGAAACTCCACGATTACATCCGACTGTCACATCTAATTATTTATGTTGAAACTCAGTGCAATCAAATACTTAACCCCTCAGAATTGTCTGAATATATTGAAGTATTAAATGGTGTAACTTTCGTGAAGCTGCTCCTACAGAGGATTTAAAAACATACTGTGTGGCACAACAGGGATAAAAACACGGGTGACAAATTAAAGAAATTCAACATTAAGTGTCTTAGTAAAGTATCAAGCCACCCTACAAGCCTCCGACGGCTTCAGTGCCTCTTGAGAATAAATTCTCAAATTACCTGAGCTCGACTGTGGATGAACACCAGTCCTCTGTAAGATTTTTTCTTACACATCATTTTATACTCATCAAGACAATAGGTGACCCTTGGAGTGCGTACGGTGTTATCTCCTGTCTGTTTCCTGTCACAATTTTGATACCAAATCCATCAAAATGAAAACACATCACACAAACTCTGTATTCACCTGTTGGTTCTGATTAATCAACATTTAAAATGATCTGTTTACACATTCATTTATTTATTAAATACTCTAAAAGTCTATAATAGTGGAACTACTAGCTGTTGCTCAGCTGATCTACAGATATTTAGGGCAATACGTTCTGGGAGCACACAAGGATATCAGTGACTGAAGTAGATGGCGTTCACTAAGATAATATAGTCATTCCATTGTATAATTACTCCTCGCGTATATTTATCATCTCAGACAAACATAGTAACCTGTCAGAGCACATCATCTTCATTTCAGCTAGAAACAGCTGCCAAAATGTCCTCATTTCTGTGAGTTTCTTCAGCTTTCTCCCGATGTTAAAATTTAGTTGATAGATGTATGAAATCCACACACACACACACTTTAACATCCCACTCTCCTGCTGCAGTCTTAGAAGTAATATAAAAGTTATCACCTTTGAAGTACTGCATAATCAAATTCATATATAGAACCTACATTAGCATATAATCGTGTATATGTATAATTAACATACATCAGGATGGTGATTTCTCACCATGCAGAGCTGATGGGTGAAGTAATTATCCTCTCAGGCTGGGATGAGGGCCCATGATTGGGTGGCGAGGTGGAACAGCCTGTCACTACGGAGACAGTTGGCAGGAAGCGGAGACCAGCCGGGAGGCCTCACCTGGAGAGGGGCCGAAAGGAGGAGAAGAAAAAGAAAGATGGAGAGCAGGAGGCGAAGGGGGAGAGGGAGAAGAAGAGGAAAACGACCCCAGATCTGGAGGTGGGAGTCAACCCAGCAGTGTGTTCTGTGACTTTTTCCTTTTATGATTTAAATTTAAACAGCCTGTTCTCCCGCTGTCACAGCCTGATATATATGACATATATGTGTGTCCTATATTATTGTCTTCATATTATCCCACTCTTGGGCTGTCTACCTGTCATCATTGGGCAGTCTGGCAGAAAGTGACAGCTCGCAGTATGAGCAGCTCCACAAGGTGGCAGAGCTCATTCTCCACGTGGGACCTGGAGAAACCAGCCAGAGACCAGGCACATCCTCACCAGGTGTGTGTGTGTGTGTTACATATATGAGTGGGTGTGTATGAGGCTGAACACGGAAAGGAGCAGTTTTAAACAAAAGTACATTTTAAATTCAGATTGACATGTATGTGTAAGGAGGTGGAGTGTTGTGCAAGAAATTTCTCTGATCGCTGCTTCTTGTTGGGGTGAGTGAGAGGGGACTATGCTTGTGTGGAAACTACAGGTGTTAAAGGATAAGGTTGTTGTTATTCTATGTTTTTATGTGTAAACAAATTGGGAAATCCAAATCAACAACTGGTTAGTCTGTCTCAGTACTTTTCAACACCAGCCTGTCTGAGGCTCTCCCAGTCCTAAACCCCATTTGTCTCTGCGGTGAAATCTCAACTCTTTTTCTTCCTGTGAAATAATGATTATTTTCATGACTCAAATTACATACCGTCATTTATTCCCTCAAATGTCGACTACCATCCGTAGCTCAGGGGCCACAACAACTGGCATTACAACATTTCCAGAAAGTCAGTCATAAAAACCTGGGCGTGGTTTAGATCTAATTAATGAGTTCCTCCCTCACCTCCACCTCCTGATCCAACTTAATTGCAGGTGAGGGAGGTGTGAGTGGAGGCCAACACTACAGCTCATGTGTATTTCTCCATGTTTTCTAAGATATGTCCACTTTTGGTAGTCAAACAAAATACAAGTTTTTATCTAAAAATGTAACTGTACCCCACCACATATTTTTGTGTTTCACTCAGGAAAAACATGACATTATAGAAGCTAAAGAGCGACTCTTAACTGTTGTTTACTTTGATTTGTCAGGGACTGTAGAGTAATATACATTTTGGTACTGGGGATTATTTACAGCAGGGCAGTGTGAGACTCAAAATAAACAACAGTACATGTTTGTGGTAATGAGGTAGTAAAATATGAGTGTTTCTGTGTTCAAAGGTTGGAGCATCCTGCAGAAGATGGCCATCTATAAATGCCATGACCTCTCTTTGAAGACACACATATATACAGTAGCAATGTGTTTTCACCCACTATGAAGAACCGGTTAAATGAAAAAAGAGTCTTTCAGTGGGTGGCTGCTGTTTGCCAAATTGTTTTTCACATTTCATCCTATTTATGAGCACTGTGTTGGCTGACAGCATACTCTTCCATGATAATGAGGGAAAATGTCATAGTAGAAAGGTGTTTCTCACTCCATCTTCCAGCAATATGCAACTAAGAAGGAAGAATGTCATAATTAAACAGTGTAGCTCATTTATGTGTTTGGAATATAATGGAGGAATAAGCTGCTATATCACACTTGTCAGTTGTTGTTTTTTCCCCCTGGCATTTGTCAACCATAAGAAAATCTAAACATTTCCTGCCTTATCCTTTAATATTAGATCATGTGTTTTCCTATGTAAGTATTTAGTTTTTCCACACTGCTGCTTCCTGTCTCTCATCTCGATTTATCTCTCTCAGGGCGGAGGAAAGCAGAGGAATTGAATCCACTGTAGATAAGCGTGATGCTAGAGGTGAGATACAGATTTTTTCCTCAGGCAGTCTTAATTATAATCGGTTTGTGATTAATAAGGGTGTGAGGCAGCATCCTCCAGTCTGATGACTGTTAGAAACCCAGTGATAATTACTGTGAATGGTGTGGTAATTGATCCGTTTGATTTGTTAATAGAAACGAGCTGGAGACCTACAAGACATATTTATTTAGAAATTACAAAGGAGAAAAAATCACACTTAAAATGGGTTAAACACTTTATTTCAAGTAAAATCAGTATTTTAATGTTTATTCCTTGTCTATACTCCACTGTTTGGCTGACAACATGTACAATATATTTAGGCCACTAATAAATTATAATGAAATAATTTCAGCTACAAACAACTGAATTATTTTCATTTTAATTCCCAACAGTTCTTAAAATATATGTTAAATGATCTTTTCATGTGGGAAATGATGTGATGATGATGATGATGGCGACAATGGTAATGATGATGGGTTTCTTGTCCACAGGGCTCCAACAGTACCAACTACATCCAGAATGCATTTCAGCTGCTGCTTCCCGTCCTGCAGATCTCCCACATCCAGAGCCAACACTGCCGACCCGCCACAGAACCAGCACCACAGACACAACACTAACACACACACACACACACGCTACCTGCTCACCCGCTTGTCTTAATATATCCATTGTTGTACAGTGAGGTATAGAAATTAGATTAAACTAGATTAAGTGCTTATATTTCCATTAAGTGCCACAGCAACAGGCAGAAGAGGTTGTTTATATATGCAGAATATAATCTTGAAGATAACAGTCTAATTAACAGATACGATGTGAGAAATGACTCACACATGCAGTTAACATGTCGTTTTTTTTTCCACCTTGTGTCTCTGAATGTTATTTGTCTCTTGATATTTTGCTGAGAACAAACAAGTGCACAAGAGCTGATTCAAACAGCGCTGTGACTCACACGCTGCCTATTGACAAAACAAAGATCTCAGAATACTATGGACAAAAACAAAGAACGCAACAGTTGTGTTGGAAGGAACTCTATATTAATGTATATTAAACTTTCTTTGCACTCCTTATGGTTCATTATTATTTTATGAAAGGATTTTGAATAACACTCATATGAAATGTCTGTTTGGCTGAATCATGTTTGAGACAAAATGCCAGTATTAAGTGATGATACACCACTTGTTTTGTTTTTAACGTTAGAATTATGTGGAAGCAACACTATCTTATCTTCACTCTCCTCCAGTTTTATTTGAAAGAAAAAATGATCTTCAACCTTTGGACTTGAAATATTTAGTTCTCCTCCTCTCCTCTTGTGTACACTGAAGATGTATAGTGTAGCTGAATCCATCTCTTTGTTAGTTATTGTGTGCTGCTATACATAAGAAGAGTGTGAGGGAAAAATCAAATTAGCATATTTTACATGTTAAAGAAGGCATCAGCCAAAACATGTAGCTGTGTCTTTAATTATCTCACCCTTTTAAATAAAGGCTTCTATTATTATTTTACTAGGATCTCTAGATTTATACACTCCTTCATCCCAAGGTAAATATATCAACCATTCTCACACTTTATTTTTTTCCCCTTTTCTTTGACCACCTGTGGAGTTTCTGCAGCAAACCCAAGGCGGCTACTTGATGAATCTGTCTTTTAATATTCCAGTGTTAAATTGACTCTCAACTTCCAGCCCACAGTTATTCAGACCTCTGTAGATGAAGCCTCTCTTCTCCCTTCTCCCCTTTTAGACATACACGATACAGGCAAAAGCTATTAAGCAAAAGAAAATAGTCAATCCTGTCACTTAATGTTTTGGCTCCTTTCAGCTATAGCCAGATAAGGGTAGGCTGTTTATCAGCCGTGCTACCTCAAAATTATTTATCTGATCTGGAAAAAGCGTTTGGGAGCTGAATCATTTATTTAACTCTGGACAGTTTACTATTGTTAAGACTGCCCTCAATAAAACACCCTAAAAGACGCTGTTTGAGGATGAGATGTTGAAAAATAAATAAGTTTTAACCATCTTCACAAGTCTCAGATGTATCTTAGGTTTTCAAGATAAAAGGGGCTGGTGGGTGAAGCTGTCATTTTATTTTCACTTCAAGTCCATTTCATGCTCTTTTCCCCAATGACTCCTCTCTGTGAAGGAGGTGAGCGGATGGAACACGATGATGTGAGTTTAAAGACAGAAGAGGTCATAAACAGTCTCACCAATAATGTTAGGCGATATTGAAAAATTGCAGGATGAGGGTTTATCTTAACTCTCGGCAGAGTACATTGGACTGGCTGACTGGCTAGCTTTCTTATAAACACCAAATAATAATTATAAGTATCATCTAAAAGTGAGGAATGAAGTTCTAAATAAAGAAATATAAAGTGGAAAGTAACTACATCTACTCACATTTCACAGGCAAATGTTAACCTTTTTTACTCCAGTGCATTTAGTTTTAGTTACAAGTTACTTTTGCAGATTAAAATGTTACCTTGCCTGCTGTAACAATACAGAGAGATCTACACACACTGATGCATCAATAATCATAATCCAGTAATATAATATACAGTATTTAATTCTGAAATAAGATTAATCCTCACGATGAGTAAGGTTACTTTTGGTACTCTGATGTATTTTAATGCTAATACTGTTTTTTTGCCTGGGAGAAAGGTAAAGTCGACTAACACTAGGATGAGGAAAGGGGCAGGTTTATAAAGGGGAGGAGCTCACCTGTGCTCTCTTCACTGCTAAAAAACACACCTGAGAGACAACAGCTAGGACTGGCATTTTGTTTGGTGTTTGATCTGGTAGGTTCCATTTTAAACATGATTAACAGCTTTAGATTTAGATTTAAGACTTGAAGTGTAGAACCAGGAGGTTGCATCTGGCTCACAGTATTAACGCAGCATGTCTCACGACTGTAAGCATGATAGTGATTTTATTGCCCTCAATTGCATCATTAATCATGGTCCTTCATGATATGGGTTCCAGTCACCTGCATGTCCACCTGACTGGAGGGTTCCAGTACAGCAAGGTGAATCTTGGTTTATGTATTTTAACACTTCTTTTTGTGTATTTTAATGTGATTTTGTTTAATTTGGTGGCAAACCACTGAAAAAACCTGCTGTTTTCCCCAGATTATCATTAAATTGTGGTGTAGTTTTTCACTGTGTTAAATGTTGGACAGTGAAACAGCCATATTGGATACGCCGCTGTTTAACATGTTTAAGTCACCCAACTTGCTACATATGCAGGTCATTTTTGGAGTGGAGTCTTTGATTCCTGCCATTGTATTTTGTTCTAGTAGTAGGCTTATGGTATAGCAGAGAGGTCAACGTTTCCATCTAGCAGTGTTTCTGTCACTCTGAAAAAGTATATGAAGACTGTTAACATACAAAGCCACAAAGACTTTACTATATTACGTGATCAGATTCATTTCTCTAGTGTGTGATTCTGTGAGTCTCCAACTTCTTTAATGGGTGACAGTTTCTGTCCATTTGGAAAAAAAAAAAGCAAAAGACTGAAACAACAGACCAATCAATGGTTTCTTCCAACCATACTGTATGTATCGTTTAGAACTGACCTGACTAAATTCGGGATCCTCAAAGTGAAGGACTGTCTATCAAATAGCAGGTTGTTGGGAATCAATTTCCTCGTGTTGCATTGATGAGGATTATTGTGCAATTTACCAAAGTTAGTTACCCTTGGAGTGATGAATTCTGTGCCTCTCTTCACCTAGTTAAAGGAAACATTGTCAGAAGCAGACAGTAAATCATCATTAAACATCATATAAAGAGATTTTCCCTTTAATTCTAAGAAAATTTAACATAATTCTGACATAAGTAGCTTAATAATTCTCCTCTCAGAAACAGACTCCAGGGGGTGCAAACATGGCTCAACTGTAAAACTTAGTTTATCTTCATAATGGTCTGACGAGCACAAATTCTGGGACAGTGATATGCAGTTATGTAATGCTAAGCTCTCAGGAATATGTTTTTTAGATTGAATGTTTGAAAACAAACCGAAGAGTTTGTGGTTTTATTCCAAAGCCAAAAACTCTTAAACCACTGCAATAGAAAGATAGTCAGTTGCCTTGTTCATAGATTCAAATACGCACAGCCTTTGTGAGGTGACCTTTATGTTTGGGATATTGTGGATATAATATCTCGCATTTTTTATATGTGTGTGCTTGGATTGTTTGTGTATTTGTGCTTGTCTCAAATTGACCCTTGAGGAACAAAAAAAGTATTTTTAATTGAATATATGATTATAATAGAGTGTAAGAATAAAATACGACCACACAGATACAGAGAGATCTGACACACAGTGACTCTAAGATGTGTTCACACACCATTAAAAAGAGTTAAATGAGGAAAAATGTGTGGTAGAGGAGAAAGATATACTTGAGAAATGAAAGCTCAGAGGACGCGGATTTGAATTTACCGTTTAACTGTTGATCAGTGAGGCTGTAAACAGGGCTCAGCGTGGGCTTTTCTGACAAAGAAAATAAACATTTTAAGGTCAACTTCCAAAGATCAAACTCACCCAAAGAGCATGCACTGCCTGTTTGTTTCTGTGTGTGTGTGTGTCTTACTGTATGGCTGTTTCCCAAAGTAGATTTGCCCGAATACTGTTGTAACTATAATCAGGAACACCACACACAGCAGAGCCAACCAGAGCACCCTGAATATACACTGCCACTCATCTGAAGAGGGATTAAAACAGACAGAGTTTGGTGCTGCAACAGCTATTTTCATCACTGATAATTATGTATACTATTTGTTTCGAATGTATTCTGTACAGTGTCTGCAATCTAGCAGATATGCTACAATTGCAGAGCATTGTTTACAGTCAGAAAGAGAGGAGATGAGGAGAGAACAACATACTGAGGGTCTCCTGGCTGGGAATCAAAACATTGATGTTGTGGTTATGGCCTTAATAATCAGGCCACTGGGCTGTATTAAATTATTTGTTCTGTCTGGACCCAGACCCAAAAATGATCTACAGTAATGTTAAACAGGGAACAAGACAAAATCCTCACATTTGTGAGCTTGAACCAACAAATGTTTAGCCATGACTATAACAATCAGTGATTACCAAAATCATTAATCAAGTAATTGGATGGTAAAAATGGGGTTTCTCCTTGGCCCAAGATCAATGAGGGAAAACAGAAAGGGATGTCATTGGTGAGCAAGAGAAACAAAAATGATATACTTTACAAAAAGAGATATACAAGAGACAGTACTGAGAGGGCAGAGAAAAACTATAAGAGTGAAGAAGACCTACTCTTAAAATAAGAGCAGAAAGGGAAAGGGTATAACTGGAAAGTGGTGGAATGGGGCAGAAAATCAGAGTGAGATGGATTTCCAGCTTTCATTATGCACTCTGGAAAATATAACAGTGGCGCTTTAAGCATGGGGGAGTGTTGGAGGCGAATAGAAAGAACACAAAGCCAAAAATCAATACAGCCTTGGAGATACAGTAGATGAAGATGCTTGAAACAACTCTTCCCGGAAAGTGTGACTGATCATTGGGTGCAGAAGAAAAAAGCAAGCCAAAACTGGAGTCAAGAGAAAGAGGAATTGAGAAATTTGTTCATATTGAAAAAAAATGACTCCATTGTGGACTGAGGGAGAGGATGGGTTTGAATGAGATTGAATCACTTTCACCCAAATGAAAAACTGATAGCCAATTTCACTTGTCCTGTGTCTCCTCTCCTCACCAATCTCAAGCTAAAGCCAAGCTGACCACATAGAGACAAAGAGGCACTGCTCTCTCATCCTGGCCACCAACTTCTTTCTGTGTCCGTTTCCATGGCAGCTTTTCCAACTGCTATTGCAGTCGGAAACCGTTTGATTAGCGAGCCAAAGGGAGACCGTGACTTTGATGGCTGACTCGGTGGGCAGAGACGGAGACAGCAGTAGAATGCCTTTTGTCCTTCATCATCCTTCCTCTTATCACATCTCTTGCTCTTCAGGTGGGTGCAGGTCTGGAGCTGTAATTACTGCTGACGACAGGTGAGATTCAGGGTCTTTGCTGTGTTGAGCTGAAGCTCACTGATACTTCAAGATGTGCTGTTGCAGCTGTAGCTGGATAGGTAAAAAAAAAAAAAAAAAAAATATGGTAATGGATCAAATTATTTTTCAAATAGGCCTGTTAAATAATCTCCCATTGTGCTCTCTTTACAGCAATTTCAAGGTCTAATCAGGTATATGAATACTATGAGTAATGCTACATGTAGTTTGATTCCTGTTGTTAAAGAACATATAGAATAAGTGTCTATTTTGTACAAGCAGGTACTCACTGATCTGTAGCACTACTGGATAACTCTGAAAAAGTACATACAGAATCATTTGAGTTCCTTCACAATGTATATTAAACTTTTGTTTCTGTACTGCTTGGCATATGTAGGCCTCAGTAGAGGTATTTCTTGTTTACCCTATTATTGTTCAGAATAACTTGCAGGCTGTCACCTAGAGCCACAAATAGATGCCTAAAATAATAAATGCATGTTAATGTTAAGCGGTATAATACCATGTTCATCGTCAGTTTATGACAATTTAGCATACCATTTGCTAATTAGCACCAGGTGGGTTCAACATTTTATTGAATTAAAAACGCACCAAAATCCAAATTTTATTAGGTTGCAGCCGTAGTAGCCTTAGGCGTAACTAAAACAAACTAAAACTCTAAAGGTGGAGGTGAATTTTGTAGAAATCTACACCTTTCCAGTAACCTAATTAATGTTGTGGGTAACTACCACCTGAAACAAACTGAGCATGAAATATATAGTGTTAATAGCTATTACAATTAACAGCTGCCGCTTCTTTGTATTTGACCAACTACATGAATGAATGAATGAATTGATATTGATAGCTACAATACAAAGCTTTGAAGATTCATATATGGATGTCATAGCTCTGCGTTCACATGTGGTTGTACAGTGGTGTTGCAGAGTAGCAGTGCATCTTTTCACTCCCCGAAGCCTTATCTTTGGCTGATACAGACTTGGCAGGCTGCAAACAGCCAAAAGCAGCCACAGACATCGCTTCAATGATCTAATCTGCTGCTGGCGATTATCATACAAGTGAAGTATTTTGCAGGCCAACAGCTACTCAGAATGAAATGGCTGTCAGTCGGTAAATGTAAGCCAAAGCAGTGGACAAATTGAACTTTTGATCTGATAATGCTGGTAGATTAAAGTTGTCAACACAGTTCCCCACCAGATAACATGATTGTCTGTACAAATTTCATAGCAATTCATCAATATTTGTTGAGATATTTTAGACTTCAGTCTTCAGTAGTGAGCCAGCCCAATCACAGATGTTGCCATCTGGCAAACCAAAGACATCTAGGCTACCACAACTTCTCTTTAATACGTTGGCTGTTACCCGTACCTGAAGATGAAATGTTACTGTGTAATTCACCATATATCCATTATCTAGCGACACGTTAGCTCTTTTCTGAATCATCGCTCCTGGAGTCTGGTGCAGGGTCTGTTATGTACTTTCACTCTCTTGTGTGCAGGCCTCCCCATTTACCCATTCTGCAGTCCAAGAAGGGTCACACTCGTCCGTTCTCTTAATTTCAGCATCCCTGATCTTCCCACTCTCCCCCCTCTTCACCTGATTCCCTCGCTTGCAGGGTTGGTAGGGCAGACAGAGGAAGTTAACTTTTGATACTAGAAGGATAGAGAGAACGAACAAAACACAAAATTCAGAACGATTTCTCAGCGGGAGCAGGCTTAATGTGGGGAAACATCAAAAGGCTCTCAAGTCAGAAATCAGAACAAGATCTCAAAATGGAAATTGTTGCCTCTAGTTTATATCTGACGGGAAGAGGCAGACAGGGGAAGGCAGAGGTGGAGAGACAAAAAGAAAAACCATTGAAGGCAAACACGTGCACGAGTACAAAGACTAAAGCATGTTGCTCTCAAAAAGAGAACAAGCTTTTCAAGGCAACACAATACGGAGACATTTTCAAAGCTGCTGTCAGTCAGTGTTGTATGGAGCTATATTTGGGTCTGATTTTTATCTCAAGGAATAAAAAAACAGAGGTAGAGTCAGAGTGAGCCTACATGAAGAGGAGGAAATAAGACAAAGTGACTCAACAAAATAAAGTTTACCTCTTTTAAAGGTCGACTTTTGCAAGAACTTCATATAAAAGTTTGAACAAAATGTAAAGCAAACAGTTCTTCCCTTTTAATGCTTCAAACGGTTGTGAACTGACGAGTTAGACATGTGGCCATAGACAAAAAACACACATATAAACACAGATGGAGTGGCTGAACCACCATCTGACCCACCTCTGTATAATGAGAAGAATTCTGGGAGGCAGATGATGAAGGCGAGGATCAGGAGGATGAGAAGTTTAGCCAGTGCTGCTCTTGTCATGGTTCCACCATAAGATCATACACACACACAGACCGACACGCGCTTCTTCACGCAAGCATGACTTGTGGCTTGTGGTATCTGCTTCCTTCTCTTGACCAGACACGTTCACACTCATCCGTCCTCCGTTCCTGACCATCAGAGTAGCCTTTGGTGTAGTTTACAGAGCCCTGAGACTATTATCATGATTCAGCGTAGAGGCAGGCGACAATGCAACGAGGCACACTCGCACAATATGAGGCAAGGCAACACTTCACTTCCTATTACACTTCCTGTCATTTTCTCAGAAAGAGTGAGAAATGGAGAGTTGCAGAAACAACAAAGAGTTTCTATCAGCAGAATGTAAGTAGAATGGCTTTCCTGTCGGTTCGAGTGTTGATATAAAAGATGGTGTGTGAGTCCTCTCTTCAGAGGAGATGAGCAGACTTTATTAGACTTTATTTATGAATTTAGGTCCTGTGTGAACCACAACACAAACACAGAAGATCATGTGTTGTTTATATGTGGACTATTTCTGTAAGGAGTGATACGGTCATGTCTCTCTCTGTCTGTGTCAGACAGAGAAACCTGTACATTACAAAAAGAAGAAAACTAGGATCGTGTATGGTAGACTGTAGCCACTGTATCAAAGAGACAAGCTTCCCATATTCTTGATTTTTTTTCACCCCATAATTATGACTCATTACTTCTTAAGGCTTCTCAAAATCATGAAATACTAAATAATATACTTGACATACTAACTTATAAAGATCTGCATTTTAATTTTGAAATACTAAGTCATAATTACAAGAACATTTTTCATAATTCTAAGTTAATAAGCCAATTTTCTATTATAACTTTCATAATTATAAGACACAAAGCTATAATTATGAAAAGGTTCCTTATAATCATCAAATACTATATAATAGCAGGGTTACTAAGTCTTAATTATGATAAAGTTATGACTTTGTATCATGCATTTATTACATACAGACTCAACATTGTGAGAAGGTTGAATCATAGATCCCAGAAACCAGAAAGTCATAATTAAAGTTTTGCATAATTGTGAGATGCTAAGTCATAATTATAATACACAAAGTTATAATTACGAGAACGTTTATCATAATTATGAAATACTGAATGATATATATCAGATTCTAGGTCAGGTTAATGTTTCTCATAATTGTGACTCAGTGTCAGATAACTATTAGGTCATGTCTGACAATGTTGAGATGGTTTCTCACAATGATGAGAAACAAAGTTAGAATTATGAGAAAGCTTCTCATCGTTATGAGATAATTTGTGATAATTATGAGAAAAAAAAAATGACGACAGCTTGGGTTTTTTTTTTCCCAAGTACTGGCCTCAGTCCCACTCCTTTAATTAACGTCACCGCACAGTGGAGAGCTGATGGGTCTTCCTATTGCTGCTGTGGAGAAATGACCTTTCTGTTCATTTTCTCTTATTATTATTTTCTCTACTCTGTTCTGAAAAGAACATGCATTTTTCCTTTGTACCGTCTGACTCGATCTCTGTTGTGTGTTTAGTGTGACTCCGATTTTATGGTTGGGTTCCTGAGAGCCACTTATCTTGGCAGGTCACACACAAACACACACACAGAGGCTCAGACAAACACACACACACTCAAACACACACAGTGATGAGCATGGCTGGCAGGTGGAGCCTTATCTCCTCTCCACAGCGGCTTGCCTCTCTCAGGGCTCAGTCGGCAGCTTATAGACGGGATGGAAGCAGCCAAAACTAAAAAATACAAAAATCACTTTCTGTGCTTTTAGGTCAAATCAAAGCTTCTCAACACTTCCAAATATTTTGTGTGAGTGTGTGAGTGTGAGGGGATGTTTCTGTCAGTGAGTGTCTACCCTGCTGAGGTGTCCTTGAGCAAGACACTACCTCCCTGCTAATGTAGCTCCGTGGGAGCTAATCTGTATTCTGATCCTGTAAAAAAGACAAAAAATGTTCCCTGCTGAGGCCAGTAACCTATCATCCTCATACATATTGTTTTATTTTATGAGTCTGTAATTTCTGATAGTTAACTAACAATTATCCAAGAACTAACCTGGAAAAAAAAACATCTTAATTTTATCATAATGATGGGGAGAATAGAGAGAGTGTTTGACTGGTATACTTAGAGTTGATTATTTCAGATCATGAAGGGTTGAAAGTCTTTGAGTCAATTTAGAATGAGTAAGTTAGACTTATTTGGCTTTAAATTGGGCTTTTCTTTTAAGGACATTCCTACTTTCTCCATTACAGATTATTACTTCTTAGGAAATGTCAGGAAATCATTGTCAACGTTTCACTTTATTGTAACATTTATTCAAAGGATTTTTGTTCTGCAGTCTTGTTGGCTGACTGTCAGACCCCACCAGATATTACCTAACAGCAGGTCATTTTGATTTAGGCTACTAATACATATTTGAAGAGGTGGCTCTGCAGTTCAGCCATGATTCACAGTTCAATTCACAAACAAGGTGGGAAAAGGTGTGAATGATCATTTTGGACCAGAAGTTGTAAAATGTTCTTGGAAGATTCTTTTTTCCTTTTAATCAAACTGGAAAAATCTTTGGTTAAACGTCTAAATAAAGGTAGAAAAACTGAGATTTTATCCTGTTATATATATTTTATGCTCAGTATGTCATCTCACAGCTGCACAACTCCTCACAGATGGCACAAACTGAGAGTTACAAGATAACAGAGGGGAATGAAATGTCTGATCAAAATGGTTTATATTGGCTGTCGTGATAGAGTGAAATTGAGTTTTCCACATTTTTCAGGGGACCAGCTGGAAACCCCTCCAGGATCCCCCAGTCTCCTTGAAACCTGGTTAGAAAACCCCAGGTATGGACTCTTCTCCTCCTCATTGTGTGTGTGTGTGTGAGAGAGACTGCTGTGGTTTACTAAACGCTCCAGCATTAACAAGAAGATAAAACCTCCTTTTAGTTCCACACAGCACGACTGCAGGGCCAAACTTTCATGTTGTCAGTTTGCCAGAAATCTGATAAATCATAACTGGGGTTGATTGGGTGGAAGCTCTGGCAGATGGACTTGGAACATGTAAATTTGAGACCAGGCTGAAGATGCCCAGAGAGAATTGGACTCTGAGAGGAAAGCCAGGTGTTCAAACACTCGGGATTCTGGATGTTATACCCCCTGTTTTAGTGCTTATTTGCAGCAGCAGCAGCAGGAGCTAAGTATGGGGATGTCAGCTGGCTCTGTTCTCTCAGAGTAAGATATCTTGACAAGTAGAGGCCAGATTGTTATCAAATTTTGTGTTGACAATGACACTTGGTCTGTTATCTAGCACAACCATCAGGGCCAATTCACAGATTTTCATTAAAGGAAGAGTTAGCTGTGTTGGAAAATACACTTACTGACGTTGTTGCAGAGAGTTACAGTAGATGAGGAGATCAGTACCACTCTGTCCATTTAAATGTGAAGCAACAGCCAGTTAGCTTAGCATAAAGACTGGAAAAAGGGGGAAAAAGCTAACCTATCTCTGTCCAAAGGTAAAACAAAGTCAGCTCCTCTAAAACTCAGTAATTTACACATTATGATTTGTTTTGTTACTCTTATGTAAAACCATAAATATTCATGTTCATGCTTCAATACTGATTAAACACAAGATATTTAGCGAGTTTTAGAACGGGTAGCTGGACTTTTTCAAAATTTCTCCTCTAGTGCCATTATCCACCTAAATTTTTCATCTTGTACTCAAGATGTCAAAATTCACTGAGCACATTCAAGCCCCCGAGATAAATCCTTTGATTTCAGTGACCCCATGTCCAGTATTTTGGACAGCCTCAGGCTTTTTGCAACTCTCCAACAGAGACAGAAAAAATTATCACTATGTTGATGGTTCAGGCCAAAACCTTTATGGACTGTAATGAACTCTGCAGCCTCCAGGGACCCCTGCTGGAGCTCTAAACCTGTAGTCTTATCTAAAGCAGCTATCTAATTTGAAGTTTTATCATACTTCAGACCTTTTCAATTATTTGACTCAATGAAGAGAGAGAGATTTGTGCAGTGGTAATGAAGTGCAATCTGAATTATCTGTCCGATGCTGTATATCCAGCTATACACATTTAATGATGAACACAACAGGGCTGTGCAAATGCTGTCTGGGTGAGAAGTGTGTGTATTTCTGAGCGAGACGGTGAGATGACAGGCATCCTTATCAGCACCTTAACTTTTCTTCAACACTCAGTAATTTGCTAAACATTAACCATACATCCTGTCAGACATGCTGACAGGCTGCGGTGTCGCCTCGGACAGAAATCACTTGAGAGTTACGGTACGTGGGCTATTTCTGGATCCCTGCATTACTGCAGAATCTGATGCAGAGAGTTTAGAGATTGAATGTAACCGCATGATGAGATTAGGGATTTAGGTACAAGAGAGGATATTTAAGAACAGGCTACGCTCTACAGGCTCAGCGCAGGTTATGGTTGTATTTCAGGCACTAGATGTTGTATATTTGATCTTCCCATCATGTCCTTGCTGTGATGTCTGAACTTAATCCCTGGATCTGCTTGAAATGGACACAATGATGTTCTCAGATAGGCTCAGGCATCAATAGATACACCGATTTGAAATTCTCTTTTATCCTGTCTACCTGTTGTGTGTTTGTGAGTCTGTGTTGAGAAATTAGGAGAACAGAGGACAGGCCGCTTTGTTTTGAGTTTTAATGCTGTTCATGTTCTTGTCTACACAAAGTGTGTAGTTGTGTATAGTTGGTTTGACTCTTGATTTATTCATTCATTTATTTTAAGTCATCTACAAAGGTGTTGTGTGGCTGGTTAAAGATGCCATAATGATTTATCTTTTGTGGCCACAACTGGAAACAGCTGACACATGAATGACAAGTGATAATTGCTTGTTTTCTCAAATATATTAAAGTTTCTATTTATTAACTGATTGACTGTGTTTACATTGTTTTCCTATTTAATGGCTGACTGGGCTCCAATAGTGTTAGTTTTACTGTCATTGTTTTGGCAGAATGCCTTTGATATGTTATTAGCTGTGACCTGTCTCACTCATCTTTCCATTGTTATTTGTCATTGTGTGTTTCCCCTCTGGGAAACAATAAAGTTATCTAATTCAATCTAAATTTGCTCAGCTCACATTGGATTTTAGATTTTGCATCAGTCATAGTTATGAATAAAATTCATGCTGCTGTGACAAGAAAAATACCACTCTGGATCCCCTTCTGCCTACATCTTCATATTTTAACTGTATCAGGTTTTCATCTTTGCCTCTCCTCTAACATCCTGCATCTCAGGAGAACGCAGCTTGTCTTACCTCGGCCAACTTTTTAGCCATGCAAGCGACAATATTGGTCTTTCACTGCTTTGTCCCAGATTAAAATATTTCAACCACTATCTGATGGATTGCTGTGAAATTTTGTACAGACATTCATGGTCCCCGCAGGATGAAGCGTACTTACTCTGGTAATCTCCTGATCTTTTCCTTGAGCACCACCAGAACATTATTATTTGTGGGTCCAAGGGAAATGTATCAGCAGCTGTTACACTGTGTCAGATGGCTGATGTTAGTTGGTCATTAATTTTTTTGCCCTTGGGATATCATATATCACTCCATTTACCTTTTCTGAGCTCTTTCAGGACCTCTTGTAAGTGTTCTAGTTAGAGGTAAACATAAAATGTCTTCGGTAATAAGAGTTAACATTTTCTTAGTCTGTTTTTGACTTGACATGACATAAATGTACGATAAGAAAGAACGTGGATATGACAATCACCCAAATCTACAGCTTCCCTCAGGTTTACAGAGCTTCATAATGAGTTTCAGCTCATACTTTAGCTGTCCAGTTCACAGTTTTAGTGTTTCGGTTCGCTCTCACCACGTTTTCAGCCACAGCAGGCAGCAGAGTTGGTAGAAACCAAAAAAAGAGCTAAAAGGGAGTGATCATTGGACTTACATTAGACAGGCTGCTATAAACATGACTCCAAATGAATAATAATGTTGATCCCTGTCTGCTGGATGTGTACATGTAGATGTAGATGATGATGATATGTCGATATTTGTGGCCAAAAAAAAGCAGTTATTGCAGGTTTTCCTTTTCCTTTTCTCCTTCCTTGTGTTAAATGTATCCATGTTTAAATGGAGCTCATGGTATGTTCATGTATGTTAACTGTGTATTGATTAGGTTGAAGTTATTTGTTAAATTATGAGCAGTAGCCTGTTTTCAAAATGCCAAGCAAGTCAAGTGAGAGAAAAATAGGATCGAAAAAGTGGGAGGTGAGGTATGAGTAGTGAGCATGTTTTTCCATTAAAAACAGAGGAGGAGGAAGAGCAGGAGGAGGGAGAGGAAGGGGAGGAGGAGGGAGAGCGTGGTGATTTAGCGCTGTGTCAGCAGTAAGGCATCGTCTAGCTCTCCAGAGACGAAGCCACTGTGAAGTTTTATGACTCTTTATGGAGAAATTACGATGTTGCACAAAGAGATTATCATTATGAGTGAACCTTTAAAGGTGATGAAGGTTTCCAGACTTATCCTCCTCATGGCTCTAATCTGCCTGTCTGCTTCACAGTGCTTTACAATATCAGTGCTCTGAACACAGTGTGTCCACGACTCTGTCTCCTCCCTTCCCTCAATGGTTTTAGTTTCTCTCTCTCTCTCAGAATCTCAAGGTTTTCAGAGTCAGCTGCATCTTTTCTTGTTCACGTATATGTGTGTGAATGTGTTGGGAGGGGCAGTACTTTGCACTTTCAAAAGACAGCACACACACACACACACACACGCATAGGCACTAAAGTGGGCTAAAGTGGGCTAAAGTAGGGTGAATTTACAGGAAGCTCTTGAGCCATCATGGTGCTACATCTCTTTTGTATCCCTTTATGGTTCACCTTCTCCCTCCCTCGCTTCTCTCCTCTGCCGTAACCTTTTCTGGTGAGAAAATGCCATGTCAATAAAAGCTTTTTAACATGAGGAAAAATCAATATGCTCCGATTGCACCCTTTTTTCTTTTTTTAAGCGTGCCTGTATGGAACAAATAAGTGCTTCTGCTTCTGTGTGGTTGCTGCTGTTATTTTCTAAAGCAGATACTTGGTAGTTTTTCTTTGTCATACTGTATAGTGAACTGAAATAAAAACCCAGAAGCTTTTTTGAGGCCCTGTTTATGCTGATATGACTTAATATTAACACTTTATACTTTAAAGTGCTTTATTGGTTGCAACTCACACCATCAACTTTTATTGTCCTGAGAGGGAAAGCAAGCTTGAAGGCAAGGTTGCAATAAAAATGCACAATAAAAATGTATCATAAAAACAATAAAAACACAATAAAAACACATTAACATAAAAGCTCAATAAAATGTATGATAAATAGGGACAAAATATACCCACATCAGTTGTTAAGAACAGACAGCCAATCTCTCCTTTCAACAGTCGATCCAAAAGACTTTATTGCCCCTCAAGTGTGATAGTCTGTAATATCTCCACCTCATATCAGAGAGAAAATAGAAAGGTTGAACCATATAGTTGTTTGTTCAGAGGATCTGACTTTTAACTCACAGTAGGGCCTGACTCATCTGGAGGACACAACACACACCTAAAACAGACCAGTAGTTGCTCTACTGTTATCATCCAATTTCAACCCCTTTCAAGAAATAACATGAGTTTATATTGAATTGGGATTCTGTATTTCTGCAACTGAGAATTTAATTACAAGAATAAAGTTACAAGATTAAATTGACATGGATTATATGACATGGATTAAATTGACATGGATTATACCCCAATACATGTGCCACAGCTGCATTGATCTCAACTGTGCTTCTACATCATTTTCTGTCTTTCAATATGAATGTGGCGGGGAGGGGCCAAATAGACGCAGTGTCCCCAAGTGAGTTCTGGCTGGGGATTTTGTTGTGTGTCGTTATGCGGTAGTTAGCTTCAGGCAGTGACATCCCAGTTTCTAATCACATACTGAGCTCACACTGGTCAACTCCTCCTTCAGCTGATGAAAAGTCTGAAACCAGGCCCGTGTGGCAACACCTGAGCCAGTACCATATTGGAAGATGCAGACCTTGAGCTGCAGCTGAAAAGCTATTAAATGGCCCTCTGAGCTGAGACTATAAATCCGGCCAGTATGTCTAAGCTTAGCTTTGCACCAACTGCAGCGAAATGATGTTTAATGATTCTTAAGCTTTTACGATTATGGTACTTTTTACTGACTTTGACTGCCATGTAATTTAATTATTGTGTTTCAATGTATTTCATTATCATGTGGGGTTTAGTTGAATTCCTCTATGGCCTGAAAATGAGTCATTGTTAGTGGATTGCCAAAGATGATCTATAATGTTATGCAGAATTGTGCCCATTCTGGTTTTATAGGGGAATTTATAGATTTGTGCGTGTATGTATTATTTGTGCCATGATGCTGGGGTTATTTATAGAGCTCTTCAACATACATCGCAAAGAGCTTCACTAAAAGATGAACACGAGCATTTCTGTGCCTGGTTTTGTAAATTGTGGTATTTCTAGACTCAACTATTCTTGCCATGTCTTGGAGAACAGCTTGTACAATGAGAATAAAACATGCGCCACAAGACAGTTTCTTAAGTATCAGAGCAAAACTTATTTTTAGGAATTTTATTTTAGGATAATGCTATTCAGTTTTCAGGAAAAGGAGCATGTTGGATGTTTTGGGGAGTAAAGCCGATGGAAGATTTGATATTTCACTGACACTGGCTTTTCTTGCATTTTCTGTGAGATTCAGTGTTGTGCTTCCTGATAAACAAGTGATCCCATCATTCAGTGGAGTGCAGGTTAATTCAATTGTTAATTTAAGATCTTTGGCATGGATAATTATAACTACACATCAGTGAGAAATGTTAAAGCTAATATGGTCGATTAATGCTTTATCACCGATCTCCAGACTCTTCTGACGCACACACACACGCATACACACATCCTAAGTGTAATTTTCTGTCATCCGATGATTTGTCTTACTCTTCTCACTCTCTCAATAAACCACATGTATGCCAAAAGCTCCCTTGTTAAAATATGAAGTACTGAGGCCAGTTGCGAGTTGATACAGTGCCAGCGCCCTCAAATGCCCTCCGCAATTATCCACCACGCTGATTAATGCTTAGTCACTCTTGTCCAACAGTTCCTGCCTGTTCCTCTGCTCCTTCCTCATTGTTAACACAAACTCTATCCACTCATTCTTATTCTAAATCTGTTCTATCCTGCTACGTTTTTTTATCCCGCAATTAACCAGGAACTTACTTTTGGCTGTTTGAATGCAGATGGCCCACTCATCCTCGATTAAATTAATCTAAAGTGATTCCACAAGAATAGGGAAATAATTCAAAGTATACAAGTAAACCACCCTTGAATGCACCACCTGACTGGGCCTTACACCCACCGCTGCTACTTTGGAGAGCAGGCAGCGGAATTGGAATTGCAAGCCCAGGCAAAACAAGTGTGTATTGGATAAACAGTGCAGGCCTTCAAAAAGCTTCCTCAGATTCACTTTGTTCTGACTTTTCCTCAGGTTTTGGTCCTGCGGACCTGCTGCTGCTCTTTGCCTGCTACAGTTAACCGGTCATTTAGTGTCAGACAGCTAATAGTGTATAAGAAGCAGACATTCATTCATTCATTCATGTATATAAAGTAACTTGTCACATTACTCATGCTTGTATTTATTATATTTTCTTGGACTTGTGTTCAGCACATTGAGAGTGATGAAAACCCAGAGTCAAATTCTTGTGCGTTCATATACTTGACCAGTAAATCTGGTTGGTCTTTGTCTTCTTCCTTGTTTTTGATTTGTCTGTCTCCT
Organism: Lates japonicus; assembly: GCA_033238685.1. Taxonomy (NCBI): domain Eukaryota; kingdom Metazoa; phylum Chordata; class Actinopteri; family Centropomidae; genus Lates; species Lates japonicus. The sequence goes on along the minus strand of BRZM01000099.1, from coordinate 2,034,150 downwards.
CATCTGTATAGTCTGGATTTTACAAGCACGGTCAGCCGTCAGAGTGAAAATGACCTCATGCCCGCACTTGTTCAGTTGACAACCAGATGGTGACTTAAACAAATCCTGTCTTGTTTGTTATCATCCATGTAAACAACCAGTGTGTGTGTGTGTGTGTGTGTGTGTGTGTGTGTGTGTGTGTGTGTGTGTGTGTGTGTGTATCAACAGGGCAGTTGGCTTGTTAGCTGGTGTTGCCTCCAGAATAGATCCCTGTGCAGTTTGTTACAATATTTTTCCAAGGAGCTACTTTCTGTGATTATGTTCAGTCGAAACAGAGACAAGCCTTTGAAATTATTTATAATTGAAGTTTACTGTAAAGTTTTAGGAGGCTTGCCCTGATAAATGTTGCTGTTTCCTGCTGGTTCCCTCAGTTTTGTAAATCTTTGTCTGCTGGCGTAAAGTTATCACAACCTTACAGTCAGAATGCAGAACACAGACCTGATTTCTTGGCTGGGGTATTTGGTGTTTGTTCTTCCTCTCAGTCTGCCTCTTCTGGTACAGCCTGTCTCAGTCAGTGACTTCCCAGCATTTAGTCATTTTGGTCTACTGAGAATTTCTTCCATTTACAGATCTATTCAGTCACTGGAAAAAATACCTAAAAGGAAGGCGCGTTACCTTCTGAATCTGGAATGTGAGCCTTTTGGGACAGTGCTTTGCTTACATGGTGCATTTTCAGATGGATAGATATTTGGCATGATTGTGAAAATTAGCCTCCTGCTTATGCAGGTGACAGCAGTAAGAGGCAATCAAAGTGAAAAACACTCATTTGTGATGCTGGAATGTGTGTAGTAGCAAGCCAGTCATGTTGCCGCCTTCCTTTCTCCTTCATCTCTTGTGTTCTTTTCAGGATGGCAAAATAAAACAGAGGCATCACTTTCAAACACTAACACCAAGTGAGAATTGATCTAGAATTGATCAGGTGTCGACCGGCTGACTAATTACTTTATGGTTGTGATCGGGCCGTGGTTGGTTTGAGACCAGGACGGGTATTTAGTACTCAACACAGGCAATAATTGCACTGTGTCTTTAACCACTGTTATAATACTCATTGCCTTTAATTTACCTTCACCTCTCATTTGATTTCTGTCTCTGTCCAACCTCCTCCCCCCTTTGTGACTCTGTTGTCTCATAGGTTTATGGATCACGACTGGTGGGAGGGTAAGGTGACCCTTCCTCTGACCTAATTGTGGGTCTGAGAGCTGGCTGGATAGAGCCCCTGCCTCATCCAAAAGGCTTAAAAATGCTTCCTGTGGGTGACTACTTCATTTCTTTCATTAACCATGTGGGAGCACAATGCACCAGAGCATACTGGGGAAAATTGTGGAGTTGATTGTGATGGTTTGTCCAATTGGGGTGAAACCGTGTCCTGCTACAACCGCTTTTAGCATAAATTGTTTCTGGTTCCATTTGGACAAAATAAATGCTGGGTTAGGGTTTGGGCTGAGGCATGTATTCATTGTGGTTATGGATTGTGTTTACCGGAATGATTGTAAATAAACAGAGATGTCAATAGGTGTGACATATAAACTGCTGTAAGTATCTTCTTCCGTAGGAGTTCAAGTTGGCAAAATTACAGTACAAGAGAGCCACACAAGTGGAAAATTTTACATCCACAGTTGATCAGATGATTGCGTGTGTTTCTGGTAGTGATGGACCCACTGATGACCCCTAAATCAGAACCCTCTAGCCCCTGAGTTTTGTAGCATCTTTCAGCTCATTGCTTGTTTTATGATTTCAGCTTTAGTGTGTGACTGTACTGCAGTAGTCTCCGTCAAATGACCAGACAAGGTAAGAAATAACACAAGCTACCAGAAACGTAACTCTTCTAAGAACATGCATGGCTGAGACTGTCCTCCTGGGTGTAGGCTCTCCAACAAGCAACAAGACAGGGTAGAGACAAACAGCTTTAGGTTTGAGGACACAGTCCAATGTAGGTTTGAGCTGCAAAAGTCAGTCACCGTTGACCGCTGCATGAACTGAAAAGAGAGACGAAAACTAAGTAGCCCACTTTTGTTTCTGAGCTTCCAGAACTGTGTGCAATTACAATGGCCAGTTATTATCGAAAGCCAAGACAATAAAAAGATATACATTTGTGAAAATATCAGTCAGCAGATGCAGCTATCAGGTCTGTTACAAAATACAAGTACTTAGCTCCCTCAAATGTAGATATTTCTCCACAGCGAGCAACATTAGCATTATAGTTTGGGTTGTACAGCTTTACAACACCACCAGGCATCATGGATTGCAATACCGACTGACACTCAGCTCAAGAGCCTTGCTGTAATGTATGTTTTACTGCTTACCACCACCTCCTGCAACAGTTTATTTTCAATGTCATGGTCAGTTGTTTTTAGCTTAAACATCTCTGAAATCCCACTGTTTGCTATACTCTGCCCAGAGCCAGGACACCAAATAGAGCTAAAAGGAGTGTATATTGACTTAAATTTATCAATGGCCCAGAAACACAACTTAAATGAATGCTTGTGTTAATTGTTGTCTCTGCTAGATGTGTAAAAAGACATCTGTTTGCTAACACGCTTTGGCACAAGAACTTTATAAGGTGATTAAAATGTTAATATTGTGTTCTGCTGCATCCAACTGAAGGGGAAAAGTAATTAATACAGTTTTAATTTGCTGTCTGCTGAGCTCTCTGCCACTGTATAAAACAGCTTCCTGAATGTATTCTGGTACAATGCAGAGTCCCTTGACGTCCAAATCAAGTTGTCCATCATCTCATTAAAAAAACGCCTACTTTATTCAGAGAGGCTTCCTTGAATGTAGCTGCAGGGAAAAACTTCAGTATGATCTTTTTACAACCCAAACACTACAGCCACAGAGCTCTGATGTGTCAATGAATTTAATGTGTACACCCTTTGTTCATTTCTGTTTTATTTTAATGGATGCCCTGCTTTGACATTTGCAGTTAATGTTTCAAAGCTTTTAGACCAGTGTATTACCTCAAATTATTTATCACGGTATCAAGGGACCGTCAGCAACACAGGAGCCCTCCTCCTCACTACTTCTGTGACACTGTCTCTCCTATTTCTATGGGAGCGATGGGCTGTGATTACTTGTGGCTGCAGGCAGAGAAATTATTAAGGCCTGCTCTTATTTGGCCATATATGCCTCTCTCTCTCTCTCACTCTCTTTCCATCTCTCTCTCTTTCTATCTTTCCATCTCTCTCTCTCCCTCATGTTTTCTACTCCTCCCTCCCTCAACACTCTGCCCATTTAGGAAGAGGAGGAATGAGAAAAGAAGGCACTGCAGCATTAGGGGAAAAAAGCAGAGGGGGGAAAGTAACACAGAGAAAAATGTGGTTTGTAGTGATGGACAGAAATGGAGAAAGAATGTCAGTAGGGAAATGGGAAAAAGAGCTATGGAGCATTAGAGAAAGGGAGGGAAAGTGAGGAGTGACAGAGGGAGAGGGCTGATGAATTGCACAGCAAGCACTTCTGCTATCCTCCACCTGCCACCTGCCCTACACCAAGGCCTGAGTGCATCGTGCAAGAGCAAACACACACCTGCTTTACACCTAAGAACAGACATTATTTGCTGCTGTGTGTGTGTAATGCGTACGCAGTATGTGTATGCTTGCAAACTAAGCCAAAAGAAGGACCAGTTGGAGTGTTGCTAATATTAGAGAGTTGTTAAACTGCCAAATGGGTGAGGTGGAAATGGAAATAAGAGGGAGAGGAGGGAAGACATTTACTAGAGGAGAAAGAGAGTAGAAAGAAAAAATAGAGTTGTTTTCATTTCCATCAATAATTCAGGATGTATTATCTCCCGTTGTGTGCAGTTGTGAAACTTCATGCCTCAACATTTTAATTGAGGCAACAGTCTGAAGATGCGGGTAGTTAATAACACAAACACACACCCACGGACAGGAGTGATTAGTGATCGTTGTGTCATTTTGCAGCAGACGTGTAATCATGTAAATATGGGATTCTTGCTGTGAGAAATACTGGACCAGAAGAGCTGTGGGTTGATTATTAGTGTGTGTTTTGTTTATCTGTGTTTATGTGTCCTTTTGAATCTACTTCTTAGCATAATCTCTTACACTGCTGCCCACAAAAATGCTACAATTGCACCATATTTTGTGCTAATGGCAACTAGTTCAGCTCACTTACTTTCTCCTCCAGTATGACTAAGGATCTTTAAAGTTGCTCTAATCAGTATTTTATGTTAACAATGGATCAAATACCTGTGTGCAGTGAGAGGTGTCAGTTGTAGGAACAAACCCACAGAGAATCGTAATCCAACCGCCTCTGCTCACAGCCTACAGAGCATTTTTAGCATATTTCTTTTATGACCCACACCATATCTTGTTTGTACCCAGCTATAACAAATCACAACTGTACAGAACTGCCTAGCTTTAGACCCAGATGAGGAAAACCTCCTCACAACAACATCAAGTGAATTAGACTTTCTATACAACAACACAACTCCATGTCTGCTTGATATGTTTATTGTAAGGATTTTATAAGGTGATAATTTGACCAAAATGTAATTTCGATGCAGGTTCGAGGCTGGGTTTAATCAAGCCGTTTATTTATATGGGCACATTTAAAACAACCAACCAAAGGGGCTTTACAGGAAAATTAAAAACACATTTAAATAATTTAATCAAAGGAGGAAAAAACAGACTAAAGTAGTCATGTAGTTATACCAACAACTGTGGAGACTTCAAAGCAGCCGTTAATAAAAGATGTCTGAGGATGGAATTTAAATATGGCAACAGATGGAGAGAACCTGACAGTGAAGAGTAACCGGTTCCACAGTCTGGGAGCAGCAATAGTAATGTGTTGCAAAATCCATTTTAAATGCTTGAAAACAAATAAAAGAATCTTAAAATTTATTTGATACTTCACTGGTAACAGATGAAGGAAGGTAGAGGAGAGAGATATCATTTCTTCCTTGGTACCATACCAGTGCTACATTTTGGATAGGGCGATGTTTTAGCATTGTAACATCCCAATTCAGTGCTATACTTCATATTTTGGGATTAGTGATTTAGCAGCATGGTTTTCATGCTGCATGGATACCGTAGGGATGGGCCTAGTTGTTCTGTTTGTTGCTGCTGTTGCTGAGGGTACAGTGTGATTTGGTCGGGGGTCATATAATCTCATAACATTTGCTCATAAACTTCTGTTTGTCCTGCAGCAGAATTTAATGTCAGAGTTGAACAGGTGCGCACGCCATGCTGGGCGTGTCGGGCCGCTGCAGATCAATGCCCGCCCGCTCACAAAAAGATGTATATGTGGGTGTGTGTTTCGCAGGCGCTGGATATAACAAGGAGTTTGATTAGATTGATGAGAGCCAGAAACCAATGCTTTTTCAGCCAAGGTTCTGGCCATCATCATCCTCCTCCTCTCATGTTCTGGAGTTACAGAACAGATGCACAGCTCAACAAATGTGGTTAAATTTGCAGTTTGCATTCTCTATCCCTGCCTTTCTTTTTTCTTCTCCATGCTCATGGGCAATTAGAGGAGTTTTGAGTTGGCAAAACGTTTATAGCCATTATGTGTGTTTGTGAATGTGTGTGTGCATGTGTGTGTGTACCAGGTGATGCTTAAGGCAAAAGGGAGAAACTATTTTCTTCCCACAGCAACATGGATCAAAGTAATTGGACAGTTTGACCACACTTGGGCAGTCCAAAGCCTTGTGTGCATATGACTGTGTGTGTGTAAGCATGTGTGTTTGTTATGTGTGTATTCTCTGCCTCCCAGACCTAGTAGCAAAACACTTCCATACAGCACACATCCACTTTACTACACACACACACACACACACACACACATACATACAGTATACACTCAATATCTTCTTTTCCTTGCTACATTTGTGTTGAATAAAACATGGCAGTAAAAGTGTGTCAAAGTCTTGCTCAGTGCAGAGGGAGCAGAATGGAAGGTTTCTGCTCTAAGATCAGATAGAAAGTGTGTGTCTACGCGTATGTGTGCATGTGCCTCCCTCTGTCAGTGCAAGGCATAGATGTAATTGTGGGCAGTTTGGTGTTTTGATCCTTGCCCGCTATGCTCCCATCTCTGCCTCCTTCTCTGTCTGTCAGTCTGTCTGACTTTCTCTTCCTCCCACTCATTACAATCCACCGTATCTGCACTCGCAGCCATCTCCCAGTCGCGGCACACAAGACACACATAATTAACGCTGGCCTTTCTCATATAGTAGCTCCATCTCTCAGAGGGGGGAGGATAGAGAAGGAATAGAGAGAGAACAAAGGTAATGGATGGGAGTGAGGTGGAGGAGGAAATTAGTAAATGGACAGAGGAGGTTATTACAGGAGGTGATCAAAAGAGGAAGAGAGAAGAAAGGAGACATTAAAGAAATGGACGAGCCGCTTCACTGACCGGTGGGGCGAGGCACTAATTCGCTCTGATTGTTCCAAGATTGAATCCCCCTCATGAACTTTACGGCATGTATTCTGTCCGATAAAGTGCACATGTGATGAGAAAGAGATATTTTTAAACTACGAGGCAGGGGGAGGAGCAGCAAAGTGAGGAATCTAAATTTGCTGATGGACTGATGTCAGAGTTTCTTTCATTCTTTCATCTCTCCTATTAGTTACTTCTTGGAAAACTGGGACAGCATAGTCCGTCCTGGAGCTAAAACACACACTCCCTGAATGCAGATAGAGCTCAATACACACACACACACACAAACACGCACACACACAGACCACAGAGAATACCATCCTTGATCTATGTGGCTCTGCTATTGACTGATGTGATGGAGGATAAGAGGGAAATTACCAGCTGAAGGTGGTCTGTGTATTATTCAGATTAGATGCACACGTACTCACTCACACATTCACATTATGTTTGTACTTCTATACTTGTGAGGACTCTTATTGACATACTGCATTCCCTAACCCCTAACCTTAACCTTCGAGGGAAACCCCACCGATTTCACACATTAAAATCTGTTTGTAAGTCTTGGGGAGTACTACTGCATATGTGGGAGGAAAAAAGTTGTAGAAAACCTTCTGTGGCTCCAGAGGGAGCTGCACAAAGTCTAATAGACTGTCAAATAATACTTGAGTCAGCATCAGTTGAGGTTAGAGAGTTTGAAAGTTTGAAAATGAAAAAATCTGAGGATGTGGGAGTTAGAGAAAGAAGTGAGCTTACTAGTACGCCAGCCTGCCCTCATCTCTCTTTCTCGAGGCTATGGGCTCAAACTACATTAGCTGCTGCTGACGTAACACACCCAAATCTCTGACCTGCAGTCGAGTTGCACCATGGGTAACGTAAGCAGCAGGTTTTGAAAAAGAAGAAGAATGTGTGGAATAAAAATGACCTTAAAACAAAGTCTTAGCCCTCAAACTGCCCTTCAAGGGTCTGTTCCAAAGAGAGGTTTGCCCAAAATGTCAAACCTCAACACACAAGGTCTGGAATCAAACTGGTCCTCACAAAGATAGATGTACAAGTAAAACACTCACACTTAAAGACACACGCCTTAAACCTTTAAGTCTCCTTCTGTTCTGCAAGCCTTCAGAAAAATTAATTTTCTGTTTAATAATATTGAATATTATGCCTCCAGATCAATTTAATTGCAATCACAAACACACACACACACACATGCACACACTCCTCTTCTCATTCATGTGTTGGGCAGAGCTGGTGTATCAATGTGGAGAGGTAATTATTTGCTTGGCCAGTCTGAGCCTGCTCTGAGTCTCAAGGACGGACTCGCCTGCAGCTACAGTACCAACCAACACTCAGATTACACAACAGAAACTGTGTGTGGGTGTGTGTGTGTGTGATGTTGAGTGTGACTTGAAAGTACGTCCTTGTGTTTTTGTGTGTATGCATGCAGAATGTATAGTGGGTATATGGTTCATATTTTTCAGAGCTCTCTCTGTGTGTGTGTGTGTGCGCATGCATGTGTGTGAATGTGTGTGGGCATATGCAAGTGTTTGCATACAAGCTGTGAGTGTGAGTGTGGGTGTGAATGTGTGTGTGTGAATGAGTGTGCCTGTGAGCCTGTATAGAACAATGGCTCTTGCAGCATCGTCCCTGCAGGTCTCCACCTCAGGGAATCACTGCCACAGTCCCACCATTACACACACACACACACACACACACACAAACACACAAACACATACATTCCTTGTGTGCCACAATATAATAGTAGGGATGGGGAGGGAAATTGAGTTGGGAAGGAGAGATTGGGTAGAAAACGGGAGAGTGAGGGGGAGGAAAGGAGGGAAGAGATGGTTTTCAGTGTACAGTGTAGGGAAGAAAAAGAAGACAGAAAGGAGAGAGAGAGAAATTGGAAGAAGGCCATTGGAGGATGAACATCAGTCATGAGAGATGAGCTGATCATCACAGCTGGGCCAGACAGATAATGTTTCACTTTCTGGCCCCATAAAATCTTTTATGACAGCTCTCCCCAGATGACGGCTACCTGTTTTTATTTGGCTCTGTATTTGTATTTGAGTGTGTGTGTGTGTAGCTGAATGCTTATAGAGTAGAAAGTGTACATAAATGGGATTGCATGCCACTGTTTGCGTGTGCGTGAAGTGTGCCTGTGTGCACGCATGCTTGCATGTGTGAATGCACATAAACAGGACGATTATCAAGTGTGAAGTGTGTGTGAATGTGATTGCATGGTGTCATTTTCTTGGGTGAAGGCGCCGACACGTGTGTGTTCTGTTTATGTGTCCAGAGTGCTGTAGAGCTGTAAAGCTGTGCCAGAGAGTTCTGAGTGATAGCCCCGGACTACCACAGCCAGGAGACCACAACAGAAGTTGCTGCGGCTCAAGGAGGCTCCTGCCATGACTCAACATTAGATCCAACTGAGGAGACCAGAGCCGACAGTCTGCCAGCCCTCAGCTTCATTCCTCAGAGCCTCATTCACTTCCCCAGTAACAGTATTGTATTTCCGTTGGGTGAGTGTTGCAGAAACACGTTGCTTATTCTCTGGGTGCTTAGCTTTGTTAGGAGTTTTGTGCAGGTCTCAAGAGGAGCACTTTTCTGGGGAAATAAAGGCAGGATTATGTCATCCAGATAACCTTTAATACGAAGCAATAGATTCAAACAGCACATGAATGAATGTTAAATCCATTGTCTTCCACAGGAATACAGGCAGATGTAACACATAACCATGCTTGATAGGTAAGGACCCACCAGCAGAGGGAATGTGGCCAAACTGATGCTGATGCAGAGTTTATGCCCAGAGAAGGTTTAGAAGAAAGACACGCAATCAATATGCAAGGCAGGTACACAAGTGAATATTTAAGTTAAAGATTTTTAAAGATCAAATCTGCACATCTAGAGTCTGTGCTGTCTTTTAATTGTTTTTTTTTTTTAGCACATTCAAGTTTTGATTGTAGACTTCTTCAGACATAATAAAAAATAGTAATAATAAGTTTATTTATATAGCAATTTAAATCAGAGATTGCTAAAGTGCTCTAAGGAAGAAAATGAAAACATGAAACAGACATATTACATACATATTTCACACATAACCTGCATGCTACATACTGTAAATACACATATCCAGTCAATTTCATCTAAGGTTTGTACTAAAAAATACATTCTCAGACACAATATAAGAGGGAAAACTATTTAAATGAAGTTACTCGAAAGCCTTTGGATAAAAACATGTTTTCAGAGGCAATTCCAAAAAGAAGATACTAATAGGATTTTGTAGGAGTTCCCTTGTATGCCCTGTAGTGTTACACCGGCTACGGGAACCAGCAACAGGTTCTTGCCTGAGGACCCTCAGACTATGTCCAGGTTGATGTTATTTCCATAAATCAGAGATATACAGTAGTTCAGCTGTGCCATGTATGCTTTAAAAGTAACAGTAAAATCTTAAAAAATTGATTCTAATAAATGAAGCAATGTAAAGACAAAGTTAGAGGGAAGTAATATGAGCTCTTTTCTAGTTCTGATTATAGTCTGGATGATGTACTCTGGAATCCATGAATTGTTTACTGGATTTATGCCAGCTAGGAGACCACAGCGGTCTAAAACATGAGGATATGATAACAGAATAAAAGAACATTTAGGTGTGTTTGCATTGCTATCACTACCCTGATCTTTCTGCTTTATTTTCACTACTTCTCTGTTTCAGGTAACAGGTGGCCTTCCATATACATTTTTGTCACAAGGAAACGTCACCATATAATGATACTCTACATGCTAGTCACCTCCGCTTCTTGATGTGAAAAATAACATTTCTATTGTGTTGCAAACACTGCACAGTCACATTGCGGCAGTTTCTGTCTTTACAGCCGTAAATAAAGTGTGCTTGTAGTGAGGCAGTATTGTAGCCTAAGTCTATTCCTTCAATTAGTTTGAGTTTCTTGATTTTCAAAAAGGTATCCAACCACACAGCTGCATGTGTATCTAATCTGCTTCTCACCATGTAATCTCGCTCCCGACCTCCCGCTCTGACCTTGTTATTTCTTTTGCCTAAAATGATACTGCTGCTTGTTTTCATGCCCCTGCAGCCTAAGCTTGTGTGTGTTTATGTGCCTGTGTGTGTCTGTGTGTGCGTGTGAGAGTGTGTGTGTGTGTGTGTGTGTGTATTGACTTTGTAGCATTAATTACAGCAGGGTGGTCCTGCACTCAGCTGTCAGTACATCCCGAACTGAGGAAAAGCCTCTGTTTCAGCATTCGGCACAAAAGCGCAAGTTAAATCAGTCGTATCATCTGTTCTATTCAGGCATTTATTTATGGAAATATTGTCTCCGGTTTAGCTGTTGGTCCACAGAGCCAATTTATGAGTAACACATCTCCGCCTGTGTAATCTATAAACTGACCTCGGCTGTTTGACGTGATTGATTTTCTACTAGAGCGGAGCTCCCAAAGCTCTCCCCTCCCGTTGGTGGGCCTTCATCCAGAACACACTGCGTCTGCCCATGGCTCCGCACATCCTGTGGTCGCCCTGGGGGTTACCGCGTGAAGGTCTGCTGGGTGCCCCGGCATCTGGATGGGATGGCTCCCACAGGACCCACTCCTGCCGATCATTACCGTCTATGAATAGCTGCTGCATTGCAGATGAGGAGGAAAGGACAGGCAGCGTTGGGTGGAGAAGAGAAATGACAAGATGGTGCAAAAGAGCCTGAGAAGGAAGTGGGAGTGTGTGTGGTGGTGGTGAGGGACACAAGAGAAATTTCTACTTTTCAAGGACACACTGTGGTCCCTCGCTGTGGTGACTCAAATGAATGAATTCAAACATCTGTTATTACAGCCAAGCCTTTTAAATAAAGTGTGATGGGTTGGAGGAAGTGAGACAGAGAGAGGGGCTCACAGAGAGAATAAGGCAGTGAAACAGCCAGACAGACAGGACAGGAAATGAAGATGATGAAGAGGATATGTCCAAGGCTCATTACATTTCAGAGTCTTTGATGAACACGACGATTTCTGTACCTTCACAAACCTCCACGCTCACTCGCTTCTGGCTCATATCTACACACACGCACGTTGTTTTTTGTCCTTTAGCTAGACATTGTACGACTTTTGAATTTCATTTTACTTCCTTTAACATTACTCTCATCTGTTTTATGCTCATACCTTGACCCTAAAGTTGCAGATATGCTCTTTTTGTGTGAATCTCAATAAGGTGACTGAATTATTTCATTGAGTCAATTCATTCGATGGTAAATTTCTTTATCAATGAGTTTACCATTTAGTCATTAACCATCAGAAATAATTTTTAAAATACCCACTGCATTTTCCAGAGCGCAGGGTTGCATCTTCAAATGTTTTTATGTGTCTGGAGCAACACCAAAAACTCAAAGATAATCGAATAGTTGCCTGTTGATTTTATCAATGACAAACATTTATTGGTTCCATTTTCAGCTGTAGAAAATTCACCTCTTTCTTTATTTTGTGTGTGTGAATATTTTAGATTCTTGGACCAAGGCATCATCTTGATATTTTAGACTAAATGATTAACCAGTAAATCAGAAATGAATAAGTAGATTAATCCGTACTGAAAACTGTGAGTCACAGCCATGGGCGGATTGACCCGCTTGAGCCATACCGGGCATAAATGCGCTTGTTGGGCCCCTTGTTTCATCATCAAGTAGCTACAGTATAACACACCATAGATGGTGTACAACTATTTTTGCACAAAAAAACAAAACAACTAGCCTCTTACACCTGGCCCCTGTTGGTTTATCAGCTTCTCGATGAAACAAATCTCTTTTTATTTGAGAAAAATGTACCATGTGAGCATAATATGAATTAACATAATAAAGATGTTAGACTCCAGACTCAACACAGGGCCTGTCTACGAAGACACAGCTACTGTCTCTTAGTGAAATTAAACTAAATTACAAAGGCAACTGTTCCACAGTGAAGAGGTGTAGTCTGGGTCTCCTGATGTGTGGGACTCAAGAAGTTTCACTTTGCTTGATTAGTAATCCAGCCATCACTCATGCATGAAGACATCTTTTATTGGCAATATTAGCTAATACTGTCTGGCCTGCTAAATAATGACGACGATGATGATGATAATGACAATAATGATCACCCTCTCTTGCTGCAAAATGCCTGTGGTCTGTAATTTTACTTATTTGCAGGACTGTGACATTAATTTGTCTCGTGGCAAATGTTTGTGGTTTGGTTTGTGCATGAAACAGCTTTGACGCTGACGTGAAAACTCTGTGTAGACCTCCTCTCTCTCTCTCTCCTTCTCCCTCTCTCTCTGACCATATATTCCGCTATGCTCCGCTCACCCTTCCAGTCGCGTCATGCGCTGCTGGTGGAGATGCCAAACAGTTCAGCATACAGCTTTAATAACGGCAGAGCGGCACGGCTCTCCCCACATTTTCGTGCTGAGCCCTGGAATGTCGAGTAGTGTTCTGCGCCTCTTCCTGGAAGGAGTTCGACGTGAAGCAGATCCTCAGACTGATGAGTATTCGTCACCAGGTCCCTCCGCCTCACCCTTCGCCGCTAGGTACTGGCCCGCTGGTGAGAAAGCGGGCGGCAGCCCGAGTATTTGACCATCAGTTAGTGCTGTAGTAACTGAATTCAGCCGGCGTAAACCCCAGCGGGGGTCACGGCGGTCTGCGGCCAGCGCGCCATTCCAACCGTAACGGCAGTGGTAACAGAGCTGTTGATCCGCGGGAGTCAAGGTCCGCTGGGAGAGCGGCAGTTGAGCGGGACGGGAGCCCTGTCCCGCTCCTTCAGCCAGCCGGAGTGCAGGAGCTCCGCCGCGGCACTGTCAGAGCTCCCCTGCCCCATCGTCGCTCCTGCCCGGTGACGAGCATGAACCCCGGCGAGGCCCCGTGCCCGCTGCACTCGAGCCTCGGCTCATGTTGGGCGGTGGAGGAGGAGGAGGCGGCGGCGGCGGCACCGGCGGGCACCGAGAGGAGAACAACAACCACCTGGAAACTGACTCCAGCTCTTGCAGGTACGGGGTGGAGGAGGTTTGGGTGGTTTAATGCCACTTTGCGACCTTTAGTCAGAAGTTCCAGGGTAAAGACACTAGCTGTGAAATCTCAAAAAGATTTGTGCAAGTGAAAAACTTCTTTGGTTGATATAGTTATATCAGAAAAGCAAATTACCCCTTTGTAATTTGATGCATCATTCCTCTGTTTACTGATCACCTTGTTCTAGCTGAGTGGTATCAAGATTTGTCACTTTACTGTTAATCATAATCCTCATGCTAATTTCAGCTCCTTTGTATTATGAGGATTTGCTGCTTGTTATTATATAATTGCAAATTGTATCTTTGTGTTTTAACTGTTAGGATGCACGATTTCACTATTGACATTGACATCTCACAATGACATTTTAAAACAGAACAATCAAACAATAAATTAGAAAATTACCTGCAGATTGCTTTATACGAAAATAATCATCAGTGGCAGCTTTACATTCAAAATGTATCATTGCTAATTTTTTTTTTACCATGCACACATGCAGAAGCATTAGCACTAAAATCACACACAACACCTACACCACAACATCTGAGCGACATGCATGATTACATATAAATTCACACAGACATGATGACACATACTGCTCAGACAGGATGTTTTGGAAAAGAAACTTCACAGGTGCAGCAGAAACGCCGTGCTCAAAAGTCCTCTTTATTTTAGTCTCTCTGTATCACACATAGTCAACTGAGCCTCTGAATCATGCATCAAACACATGCACACAAGTGCCAGTCATCCACCTCATACCACCCCACCCCACCAACACCCCACTACACTGCTCTGTCGCTGTTGCTCTCGGGCATAAAATACTGGTGCAGCAGGTCCATCTGCACAGGGATGAGACAGAAGAGGCGCCCTCCACCAGCAGAAAGACTCCTTTTCTCTCACTGCCTTCCTCTTCTGCCTCATTTGATTTAAGTCCTCCAGGCACAGATGGTGACAAACAAAAGACCCTGCTGTATGAGAACTTAATGGTGTAAGTGTGAAAGAGTGTCTGAAGTCAGGAGTGTGCCAGCAAGAGGTGGGAGTAAGACATCTTGTTTGAAAGGGTTGTTTTGTTTGGTAATTGATTTATTGTGGTGATAAAAGTGCTTTTCTGGGAACAACACATACACACCTCTTACTCTCCGGCCTCTCTCTCGAATAGCCTTACAAAATATTGACAAACAAATACACCGTACATGCTGAATAGGCCACTTGTACTGTGTATAGCTTCTTATTTCTAGAGTCACAAGCAGCGACTTTTGAGCAAAAACCTTAGGCTCTATATGTGTTTAAAAATGTAGAGCACTATTATACCTTTTGTCTCTGGGGCTGCACTTTATACAAATAATTATCTGCAGTAAATCTATTTTTGTACCCATCTGCACACTTCCTCTGGCAGAGTGCTGCTTCAATGATTTTACTCTAACATAGTCCAGAAACTTTTGTGCACCATTATTGTAGATCAATAGCTATACTTTGGGGGCCTATTATGGTTTATGTTTGTTTTTTAGCATAACAAGATTAAGAGTCTACAGCCATTCTGTAGTTCTGCTCTGACAATCTAATCCAACGTGGAGAACTTAGAGGGTCCAGCGAAGCTCAGGGAAACGGCTGAGTACTGCTCTTAGGAAGTGGAGCTGTTAACTAGATGTACATTTGACAAACCGTCAGTCATCTTGGAAGTCTTTCTCCTGATGACCAGAAAATACTGTTTGCTGAAAATAGCACAAAGGGATAAATCTCACCTTGTGTCACTGCACCAAGTAAGCTTTGGCGCAACACGGGCTGGCCTACTTCGCCTCAAGCAGTGCATGAAACCATAATGGGTCACACGCCTGAGGCTGAGTCTGAAATACCCATTAGTGCCAAGCAGGAGAACTGCAGTGTATTCTGTGTTTTTACTGACCTGCTGGTGTATTAGATAAAGTCAGGGGATTACCAACCTCATTACATCTATCCTCTGGCAATCCATCCAATAGCGTTGTTAAGATGTTTCAGCCTGGACAGAAAGGGGCGGACCTGCCTGACTAATGTGTTGCCAAGGTAGCTATTAGCACGACTAATAAAATGTTCATCTCCCCAGCCTCATTTTGAGTAATGCATAGAAAAGTCAGAAAAGTGAAGTAAGTTTCTCCTACCATCCCTCCTGTTGTTTTTTCTCCTTCCATTTTCCACCACTGTATCTCTTGTACCAAGTAGCACATCCACACCAAACAGACAGTGTTCAGTTTCCAGCTCTTGCCCTCCTTCCTGAGTCCAACTCATCTGTTTCCTGCTCTTCTCACTCTGGGCATTTTGTCTTACTTCGTTGTTTCCATTACAGTGTGACACACTGCCTGTCATATCTGTCTTCAACACACTGCACTTGTGTTTGTGTAAATATCCTGACTGCTGCATGCTCTTGACCTGCTCACAGCAACATATTTTGACATCTTGTCTCTAAACATACACATGCCACACACACACACACACACACTGCCTAATTCACGCCATCTGTCAAGGTCCTAGTGTCACACACAGTAATGATTATATACAGGCACACACTCACATTCGTGCACACACACACAGACATTATCACGCCTGCTGGGACTATGAAGTCAACAGCGACATATAAACAGGAAAGTAGAACTCAGCAGAAAACCATTTTAAATGTGTGAAAATCTAAGGATACAGACACCAAACAGCGAAATGTGAGTTTGATCATGGCCAGTTCACGATTATGTGACATATTTAGACCAGGACACCAAAAGGGCTGCAGGTACTGTATATGAGCCTAGACAGTCACCACTTCCATTAATAAAAAACATCTCTGAGCTAGGAGGAAAAACAAAGCACGTGAAATATTAAATATCAGCTATTTCTGGTACTATTTTAATACCTTGATGCCTGTGTGTGTGTGGATTAACTTCATGGTGATGAAAGGGTAATGGATCGTTGCAGTGGAGAATTAAGTAACTGCCTTTTACAAGGGACCTTAAGATAATACGCCTCTGTCCTTCCATCTTCCTTTACTCACTCATTACCCATATATCTTATACTCAGATTCTCTCACTCTAAATTTTACATTGACCTCACATTATATATACCTCCACCACCCTCTCTCTCTTCTTTTGTCTCAGCTGTTGTGACTGGCACATGCAAATTGAATAACTTCCTGTCTGTCTGACTGAAGGAATTGGCATGTCTTTATAGTGCATGCCAGACTTGATCTGGCTTAGGTTGTGTCTTTTCATACTGTTCTGTGGACAAAAAAGACTGTAATATTTCAAAAATAGCAATGAAAAAAGTACAGATCAGTAAAACACTTTATCGCAACTATTTTAATAACACTGGTTCATTTTTCAAGGAAAATGCTAGACGTGGCTGCAGCTTCTTCCAGTAGAGGATTTTTTGTCCTTTTGTTAGTAAACTGACGGTATTTAAGGTTTGAATTGTTGGTCAAATAAATCATGCAATCTAAGCATGTGTCTTTAGTCAGGAAGTAATAATTTGCAGATTAATCGATAATGATAATAGTTAAGACAGTCGTAGCTTCGCTTCAGCTTACAACATTGTAAAAGTCAGGAGATGTTTTATTACACTGTGTTAATGTGAAAAAAGCTACAGGCCCTGACAGCATCTGGTGTGAAGATTGTGCTAAACAGCTTGGTGATGTCTTTTTCTCAATATCAGTTAAATTTCACTATTTAGAGATTTGGCGCTGGTTTGAAAGGATAAATGACTCCCACACAAATATAAGTGCGAGCCCAGGAAGGTCTCTCATATCCCGTTACATTTTAAAAACATGATTCCTCACTGCACTGCACTCCACTGTGGTATGACTATCAGGCAGTTAAATGTCTGAGACATCAAGCCTTTTATCCTCAATATGCCCAGTGTGCACAAACATCTGAGATGCTCAAGGCCCATGCAAAGCTTTATTTGCACAGTTTTCTTCCACCTCTAATAACATCTCTTCCAAGGAGGAATATAGACAGTCATTCATTTCTGAGGAATGGCTCTTCAGGAGAGGTCAGGTGACTTAAATTTACTTGCACTCCAATGAGCGATTTCTAATCCTGTCTTGAGTGCATATATGAGGGATTTTTGCAGATTGTTCACGTAATAATTACAGTCCATTTACATGATGTTTTCTGCACTCTTGTTTGTTAGTCGCCCTATAACAGTATGGGAGATACAGCGAGAGAGTCACTCTTCACCCTGTAATGCTTTACCTTGTCCTCAGCAACCTTTGTGTTAATCTGATTTACTTAATTTGTTCAACTGCAGCAATGTTTAAAGTGTTACAGAAATCTTAGTGAGCCTGTCATTGTGACATGTAAGTAACCAGTTGCAGGGTTAATTAATCTAGAGACGTCTGAACAGGCTGAAGTCTAATGCTGTTGGGGCAATGATGGAGTAAGAGCCAGATAAGAAGAAGTAAAATATTAAAGTCTTTTGTTCACTTAAGGAACAAGTGAAATTGTCCCACAGTAAGATGAGACAACGTGGTGGTTTCACACTCTCACCTGATACTTTCAGCCCACCACACGCTCCTCGTGATACAGCACTCCTGCCTCTGTAGCCCTACTGCAGCTCAGCAACACGCCCCAACACCACGCGGCATGTGAAAAAGTAGTACTTACAAAACCACTTTTAAATGATGCAGACAGATCAGTAGTAACTGAATAATGTTTGTTAGAAACTGAATGTGGATTGGCATGTGCATTCGCTCTGGAAATATATTCCAGAGTAGACACAGGATGAATGTTGTGTGCTGTCTGGCTGTACACGTCTGGCTTCCTTTCCGCCTCTGCTCTGCATCTATTCCCTGTCAGTCCAGACTCGCTTTGTCAGTGAGGTCAGAGCACTCTGTTCCCCATTACAGCTGGGTCCATCCTCCATGACTGATGCCTGACTCTCCACTCGTGGACTGGTCCTCCCATCTGTGTCGGATCACTTAAGGGCCATGTTCAACAGCGACGCAAGGGAGGCCAAAGAGGACGAGGTGAAGATGGAGGGGTAGACCCAGATGCACTGTGGTCCAGCACGTGACACACAGGTACACACATGTATCTGCCCTATTAGAAACATATACACACCTATCAGGCACCTCTCTTCTCATACACAATGACTACTGATAGTTACTGATGGGGCAAATTGTAATTAATTAATTAATTGTAAAAGACAAAAACCAACAATGTATTGTAAACCAAAGCCTGATGTAGCTTATTCTCTGTGCCAGAGACTTCCATTGTTGTCCAGAAACACTCAATTCCTTCAATACTGTAGCACTGTCCACACACACTGTCCCGCTTGCAGTAAATTCTCATGTGTATTAATCCACCCTGAAACCAGTCACCAAGAAATTATGTTTGCCACAAAAACCAGTAACCAGCTGTTTTACTTTTGCCTTTTTAAAAAGGGAGATGATTTTCATCTTCAGTAGAAATGGAATGAGTTTGGGGCTCAGTAAGAAACAGGGTAGGAGTGGGGTCTAATGCAGAGGCTGACTAACACATTGGTTTTGGCCTTTTCATGCAAATTGTTGGACAAAAAAGAAGAATGTTGAATAATGTCAGCCTTATCCTTTAAGGCCAAGTTTTAAAGCTTCCTATCAGCCCATCAGTGACTTTTGCTGTTGTTAGAAATAAAACAAATTTAAAGTAAACTGATAGAGATTCTCCATGTAGCTGGAGTGTAATGCGGTAACGCCTTTGCCTCTGCAAAACACTGTATACACACTCCAGAGTGGGCTTTGTAAAAAAAACAAAAAACAGAGACTAATTTTGTTTTACAATTCATTTCATCAACTTGGCTGACACAGCTCGAAATATTTTTTGGATGGTCAGGGATAATCCCATTGGTAGTGCAGAGTGTAAAACTAAGAAAAGCCAAAATCTGCTATTAATGACTAACATTCCAGAAATCATCAGCCTCTATGAAAAGCAGACCAAACCAGTAGCATGAAAGATTAATAGACTTTTCTGACCATTTGCGTGAGTTGATGGCAGTGTTGCTCTTGATCTCAAATTCCTGCTAATGATTAATTTTAGACACTCTAATACACAGCCTTTGTGATATCTTTTTCCTTTATCTGTCTCCTCCTCCATCCTCTCTTTGTTACCCAGGCCGCCTTGAGTTGAGGAGGACACCATTGAGTCTCTCAAGGTCGGCCTCTTGCCTGCTGCAGTTGTCGCCTGTGGTTCAGGCCTGCTGCTCTTCCTCGCGAAGCAGCTCCACCTCCAACTGTCTGGGTATCCGCTCACGCCCGAGGCCTCAGGGCTACGACCTGCAGAGGGCTGCTGCTCACGCCACACCATGGTGGGTGCACGGTTGGTTTATATCTATACCTCCAGTGCTCACACAGCCACCACAAGAAAATGAATGAAAACAGCTGCTTGGGGGAAAGTAGATCTGAAAATAATGATGTAGTTTCAGGTAGACAACAGGTGGGATTTTGGTTCTAACTGGTAAATGCAAGAAGAGTATGCAGGTTTTCTTTCACCAACTATCCCTCTCCACCTATGTACAGCTTTCCCCTGACAGATTGTGGTCATTTTCCAGCTTTGATGTTATTTTTGGTAACAAATTGGTTCCTCATTCACAACGCACCACACACCATTATCGCTACAATGGCTGTTTTCAGCAAAGGGTTGCTATGGTGACGGTGAAATGGCTCCTTCACCGACATGATTATTCTTTTTCTTTTCTTGCTCTCCCCTGTCTTTTAACGAGCTCTTCCTCTCACCCAGCCTCTACAAGGAGTGTGTGTGTGTGTGTGTGTGTGTGTGTGTGTGTATTGTCGTCGTGTCACCCATTTCCTCTCGCTCTTTCTCTCTAAGTGGATTATTGTTAAACTTTAATCTGGGGTAACTATGTCGAGAGGTGGCTTTATCTGGGTGTGATCATTGGCTCTGTCTCTAATTCATTTACACACACACGCACTCCCACACACATACAAACACACAGGATTACTGGGTAGTATGGAGCTACACAATGAACCGACTGCAAGAGAAGTATACATTGTTTTGTGTCTTTTTGAATTCCAAATGTTTTCACGGAAACAGGGTTTTTCTTCCCAATAGTCACTATGGAATGAAATGACCGTGACAACAATGGTGGTTGTCACTGTCATTTCCCGTTTTTACACAATTGACTACATAATGTGACGGTCACTGAGGAGATGCAACTGTAAGTGGTGTTTCTAAACCGCTCTCCACATTTAAATATCTCCTTTTGTTTCTACCCCTGAATTCTGTTTTGCTAAATCACAATTAGAGATAAAATGACTAGTTCATCAACAGAAACTTAAATCGCAAGTCTTCTGATAATTAATCAATCATCTGAAGATGATTGATCCTGAAGACCCTGTGCTTTAGGAAAGTGCTGACATCTGTTGTTATTTTCAGTCATTTTAATACGAAAATGATCATTAGTTGCAGCCTCTCTACTTGTTAAAAAACCTCCTAGTCTTACAATTCACTGAATCATCACAGCTTTTTTTCTCCAGCTTTTCTCATCTACTTTCTCTGGTCTTCAAGCCCTCATTTCTAACTTTTTTTCCTTTCCCACCCTCCTTGATCTCTTTCTCCATTCAAAAACCTCCATATTGTTTTTCCTTTTTTCATCTTCCATCTTTCTTGGCGCAATACATTATTCATTCATCTGAAACTAATCTGTCTTTGCTTCTCTATTCTTAAGTGATTTCGCCATTGCTCTGTTTTTCTCTGTTGTCTCTCTCTCTGTCCACCAGGATCACTTTTTTAGAGGTGGTGGCAGGTCAGGAGTTCCTGCTGCTCCCGGTGGAGGAGATGGAGAGGTTGCTCACTTGATGACATCAATGTGCCAGACGAGGGGAAACCGGGTTACCTCCTTTGTTAACGTGGTCCGTCATGGTCACCCACTCGCCAGCGCCCACCTGCCTTTGCTGGCTCACATCCGACTGCCGCTGCTGCAGCCACAGGTGAGAGCTGCCAGGACCTGCTGTCAAATGACGACTATTACTGTTTTATTTAATAACGCATTTAATAATCACCCTTTTCTTCTTATAACCATGTTATGAATGAATGCAGCACCGGTAGAATACCAGTGCCTTCTTTTTCCTAACTTTAAAATCTATAAATCTCACTGCATCAAACTCATTAAATCATTTTTATGCAACAAGAGGATGAAGGCTTTGAAACACTGAATTTTCACCATAAAATTGGTATCAGCATGGAAATTAATCAGCTGTATTGATCCAGGGTAATATGTTTGTTTATCATGAAGAAATAGTAACAGTTTGTTAAACTCTTCAATTCAATGCAACTTTATTTAACCATGTATGAGCAAATAAAATAAAACATTCAAATGCTATAAGATTAAAAATGACATGCAGAATAGTTAATAAATAATAATAAATAACTAGAAATATCTAACAATACTCTAAAAGACTGTGTATAGTTTTATGTCTGTCACTTCATTATCAGCTATGCTCTCTGTCTTTCTGCCTCGGCCCATTTTCCTCTGTCTCTTCCTTTTGTCTCCCTTTTCTCACTCTCATAAATCAGTTGAATTGGTAGTGATAATTCTATAAACTGGGTTGAGAAGCAAACGGTGACAAGATTAAATACATCGCTAACAAGAGCATATTATTTATCCACTGCGTCTGTGAGGTTGTTGCCCATTTTTCTTAGTGTGTGGCATCTGTCAGCACACAACTAGAATCACCACATAACTGTTGTCTGAGCCGCCACGCCTCTACATCTGTTGGTATGAGGTAGTATGAGTAAGCAGAGTTTGCGCTAGTCTTCCTCCTGATGATCTGCTGGTTGTTTTCCATAATAAATTTGTCCTATGTCTCTCCCTCTTCTCCCTCCTCCTGGCTCCAACCGTGTCTCTCACTCCATCTTACTCTCCTATTTGTGCAATTAGAGGGACTATAGCCATTACGCTTACACTAGATAACAAACCATTACTCTGTCAGGTGTGTGTGCTTGTGTTTGTTGTGTTTGTGTGTATGTGTGTGTGTGTGTGTGTGTGTGTGTGTGTGTGTGTGTGTGTGTGTGTGTACATGTGTGTGTGTACATGTGTATCTGTGTGTGTGTGTGCATGTATTCCACGCCTCCCTCCTCTCCATCTCCTCCTAGCAAGTGTAGCAGAGCATCTGACTTGTAATGGATGCAGAAGCTTGCATACTAGGAAGAATCTCAGTTACTGCTTCAGGGCTTACGCGCACATACACACACACATACGCACACACACACACGGTTTAGACCTTAATTAAGTGTGATATCTCTCTTAACTGCAGCAAATTTATCTGTTCTCTCATCTCCTTCATCATCATTTCCTCACTAAACTGTAAAGATAAAACACCTTGCTAGCTTCCTCCTTTTTCTCCATCTTGTCTGGCTGCATCTATACATCTCCTCTTTCTGCTCTTAAAGCGGCATAAGGCACACCACCTCAGATATAACACTTGGCTCTAGTCAGCTTGTAGAAATCACAAGTAGCTGTAACATGTAATTAGGGAGAAGATGGATGGCGGAGAGGTAAAGCAGCGGAGCAGCAACAGAGGTGAGAGAGAGAGTAAAAGCAGAAGACACCAAGCCGAGGGTTGATTCAGCCTCTAACAATGTATCACACGCCGCCTACTTCTGCACCACTATGCTTAACCGACAAATGAATTAATATCACAACCTCATGAGGTGTGTGAAATGCCAATAAAACAACTAAACTCTACACAGACACAACCGATCAATATTCATCAACCAATTAGTCAGCTCTCTATCTAGGCCACCACGACTACCATCAAGAGGATGTCAGTTCACCAGATTACACTTTTAATCCTTGTTTCACACACACAACACACGCAAGACACACACAATTGGTCTAATCTTCAGAAGAGCATCTGTGGCTGTAAATCGATAGTGTACACCAAACATGTATATATATATATATGGCAGGATGGTAGATACGTAAGAAAATTACTAGTTTCTTTACAATATGTTGCCGACTACTCAGAAACCATGTGTTTAGAAGTTGAGGAAACTCTGAGGGTGGCAAACACACAATTGCTTGAGTATAGACAATAGCAAGTATTTTCAGACTGTCTCCTGGTAAACATTTATAATGTTGTGCCTGCTTGTAGATCATAAGTGACAGAAAAAAGTTGATTAAAGAATGAAATAAGAGAGGTTAAGAGAGAGGTTCGCTCTGCTTCTTACTCTGACCTTTCTCACACCCCGTGTGTATATGGAGGTTCTGACAAATGTGCGGTTGCCTATAACAACTCAAGTGGTGACACACACAAAAAAGGTAGAAGATAGTAAGATAAGAGAGGTTTTTTTATTTATTGTTTATTTAAAAGGCAGTCCAAAACCCATATCTAGTATATACTGGGTTTTGATTATAGCAGATCATTTTCCAGTTAAGAAACCAGCAATCGTTTTCATTTTGCTCAAAGAAGACAGAAAGTCTGAAAGCTGGGTTGCGGAGGTTGTACTGTGTACAATAATACTGTGGGAGATTTTAATTGCCTGCTATCCTACAATGACAGTCCTTATATGCTAATTTTAGCAGGTATAATGTTCATGTGCATTATTGGTCATTTTAGTTTTAAAGGCATGTTAAACTAGCTAATTAGCCCTGGAAATATAAATGGAGGTTGATAGGAATATTTTAATAAACCAAAGTGTACTGACAATTTTAAAAACTTATATGATACTATGGTACTAGAGGATTCAGGATCAGCCAAGTTATTAGGCTTTAGCCTGACTACCATGAATGTGTATTATATTTCATGGTGGTCCATCTCAATACTCCCTCAAAACATTTCACCCAATAGTACAAACATCAAACTCATGGTGGCGCTTAGAGTAAACATGATGGAACCACCCACATAAAGATTCATCCTCCGATTGCACTGTTGGAAAAATTTCATGGCGATTCATCCCAGAAGTAGTAGGAGTATTTCAGGCTGACCACAGTGGTGGACTAACCAGTTGACAAACTGACAAACACTAAGAGGATGGCAAGCAGAGTAATGTGAGGGAAATGAGAGGCAGCATGTAAGGTACTGTGTTTCTATTTGTAATGCAAGTGAGTGTGTGTTCTGGCGGGATCAAGACCACGGCCGCCCCTTCCGTCAAGTGTGAGCTGAAACAGAGAGCGGAGCAGGACTTCCTTCCATTCTGTCCCCAGAGGTAAAGAGAGGACAGAGAAGAGGAGGTGGGACGCCTGCAGGATCTAGCCTTGACCTCACCTCTCCATCTAGTCCTTTGCAGTAAGATGATAAATAGCATGGTAGGACAAACAGGGTTTTCTATCCTTGTCCTTCTTTATCACACACGCATACAAATTAATGCCAAATCAGTTCACCCTAATTTGTCCTGGGTGATTGTACATGGTGGAAGTGTGGGTTCCACTCCTGGCGTGTAAGCTGCTTATCCATTTACTATGCTTGCTTTACGCCCACGCCTGGCTGAGAAATTGATTTTACATTCAGCCGGCCTGCTGAATTTATTTGGGCTGAATCTTCTTTTTTGGTGGCTGGAATTATGGGGGACCACACAGGAGGAAAAAATGAGAGTTCAAAATAATTACCTTTTTTTTTTTTTTTGTTCTTTATCATATATCCTTTATAATATGTAAGCGTCTGGTGATTGAGCTATTTCTGAACATCGCCACTGACTTCAACATTAATAATATAGATGCAGATATACACAGTCTGGAAACTTCTAAATGACTTTTTTTATATATGTATATATATATATATATACATATGTATATATTTAAAATCTCTCTGGTACCTGTTCTGCTTTCCATCTATTAACACACACACACATACACAAACACACACAAACACACACCTATCTAAATGTAAATCATGTAATTCTTGCCTTCTTGCCTTCAGGGAAAACTTGCTTCTCACCACCCTGCCTCTTGTTACAGGCAATTGATTTCTGTGGATGTATTTTTAAGGAAACATATTGGTGGATTGAAGTAAGCCATGCTACAGCCTGTGGCTGTATGTGTGTGTGTATGTGTGTCTTTTCATAGATGAGGCTGAGGTATGGACTAGAAAACTGATGAGACATTGAAGATGATTAGTCCTCTATTCATTAGATGATGAGGCAAAGCATCTTTGTGTGTGTGTGTGTGTGTGTGTGTGTGTGAGCATATTAGCACTAATGGCTTCTGGTCTGATCTGATCTAATCTCTCAATCAATGAGAGCAGCTTTCTTTCGACCCTCAGACCTCCACAATCAGTGATAACATTGTAACCCACACTGGCCCCACACCCTCAGCACACACACACACACACACACACACACACACACACACACACACACACAGACACACACACACACACTGCATTTGTCTCAGCTGATTGTTGACAGCAATTGCCACATGTTCTTGTGTGTTCAGTGTGTTGTGTGTGTGTGTGTGTGTGTGTGTGTGTGTATGTTCTTGGCAGACTTAGGAGTCCAACCTCTGTCTGGACAGTGTGGAGTGCCAGCGGCTGATGAGGCGGGCACCTCTTGCCCCAGCCGCCGGCCCCTTGCCAGAGCCCTCGGGACATCACCGCAAGGCCAAATTGAGGGGTCGTTTGCTGTGGGTGGTATGGATTTACGAAGGTAGAACAGCCACTTGCATCAATCCATACACTACATATCCAGTTTATTAGGGTACAATTTGTAGCTAAAACTGCAGTCAAATAGTAACTGCAATAAATCCTTCAATGAAGGTTGGAGAAGTGCATAGTACCTTCATTTTACATGTTTATGTGTTTTCCAGGTGCTACCAGACGAGCAGTACTGCCCGCGCTGGGACACTTGAGGCAGGTGGCCACTTATGAGTGGACGGAGACTACAGGCTTGGGAGCCGTCTCGACGGCCTTTACGTGAAACATGGACTCAAGACCCCAACACCGTGGAGTGTTACAACCCGCACAGTAAACCTGGAGCTGGCCATGCCTCCCATGTCCAGCTTTACAGACACGTAGCTTAGGTAGCACCCCTGAGTGACCAGCTCAAACTTATTCAGTTAGTCTCTGCGTCAGTACTTGCTCGCATAGGGCAAAAAGAGGGTTGATTAAGGTATTTATGAGTTTTTGTGATGTTTATCTATCTCGCTTGAAAACAATTTTTTCACAGTGAAGTCAGAGGTCAGTTTCACAACAGAACAGCACGCCACAAAAACAGATAGTAAGTGATCTAGTATTGTGCTCAAGGACACTTGCAGAGTGGATTTAACTTTTGTATCTTGCCATGACAGTCTCACTCATTGTGTAAGCCTGCTATTCCATTGACAAGATTTGACGAGGTGTGCTGTGCTGAAAGCCCATTTTTTTTTTTTTTATAAGCGCAATGTGTGAAGGGAGGTAGGATTCAAACACAGCATCTGGCAGCACAGATGCTGTTCTTGGCAAAATAAATCCCTTGGAGTATGGAGGTGTCAACATGTTGCTAACTCTGCATGCTAATGCCCTGTGTGGCTGCATATACAAAACTCACACTTTGTCCTAACTGTGTCCAAGCTGGTGCGTTGTTTTGCAGCTGCCACGAGTTAATCATGCACATGTGGTTGTGTATTGCAGGTGAAGCTGTCCTAGAGGGCCCATGTATGTAGGAGGACATGACGGCTGGAGCTACTCTAGTACAGTGGAAAGGGGTGAGAGGATGTTGAACACAGCTGGAGAAACAGGGACAGTGTTTTGGAAAGAGATGTTGCTGCTCAATGTAAGATGCAGCTGTAAAAATGCAGCCACTTAACTGCCATGTTCCATTTTAGGCTAAATTAACTATTATTTTCATTACTGATTAATCTGTCAGTTGGTTTATATGTCAGAAAATAGTGAAAATGTTTGTTCCAGTGTCCGAGTGTCCAAGGTGACGCTCTTAAAAATAGATTTTTTTGTCCACCAACAGACAATAGAAGTCCAGGTTATTCAGTTTATAGTTGTAGAAGCTACAGAAAAACAAGGAATATTCATACTCTGAGAAGTTTAGAACCACCACATTTTGGCTTTTTTTCTGATATTTTCAAATTGATTAATAGAGAAGTAAATTGCAGTTCTACTCACAATGTAAAAATAAGATCGATATGCAATGTTGTTAGCACTCTTTCTTGTAGGTGGACCTCAAGCTCTACAGTGGAGAGCTTTACAAGTATGGCTACAATTTGAAGCACTGTGGGAGAATGTACTCAACGGCAAGTAAGTAAGCACAGAGATCCACACGCATGTAGCTTCATTAATCTACACTACACCCAAGTTAAAGATTGCGCATTGGTGCATCATTTTTATGACACCCTGGTCTTTCCTGTGTTCCTATTAAATGGACAAGTAATCCATTCATTATGAGCCGCTCTGACAAAACATCTGCCAAATTAATGTCATGTAAAATCACTGAATTAGACACAAGATATACTTTTTACTTCGTATAACTGGACCCATGTAGATCCAGTGCAACCTTCTGTCTTATCACGGTACATTGCTGCTGTTCCCCATGTGCGCTTGTGGTTTGAGACCCACGACCAATAGAGAACTTGTACAACTTGAAACCAAGCACACACATACACACAAATTAATAGTAGGGTTTGAGTAGTTCAGGGCTTTAATCTTCCTATTTGCCCCAGAATTTTCCAGCAGCCGACAGCAGAAATGATTAAAATCGCAAGTTATTGCACCATTGTTTCTACCATCTAGTGCTTCAGAGAGACCGCAGAGAAGGGCCTTTATAGATGCTAATTATCACAGAAACAACTGGTTTGTGTTGTCCATGCCCAGCAGTCGTGTGTGTGCAAGGCTGCGTGTGTTTGTGGGTGTGCATGTATGTGTTTTCTGTCTTCTCTGGGCTCTTTGCCTGATGGAGCTCATTATTTGCTTGACTGGTTCTGATGCACTTCTTTCTTCATCCTCCCAACTCCACATCCAGAGACACACACACACACACACACTATGAGTGACTGCTCGGGGTTGTGATGCCCCAAGAGTGTTGGCTGATTGATTTTGCTCACCTCTCTTTGTCCCCAAGAAACCTGGACACACACACACACACACACACACACACACACACACACACACACACACACACATAAGCACAGAAACACACTCTTGTACCATCTGTTTAAGTGTCACTAAATTGAAAAGGGACTTCCAGAGTCCAGAAATGTGTGTGGTGCTTTGTGTGCATGTCCGTAGGGATAACACCATCTTCTGTCTTCCTCAGGTTGTATGCAGTAGGAGGTCGTGACGGCTCATCCTGCCTGCGCTCGGTGGAGTGTTTCGACCCTCACACCAACAGGTCGGAGACGAGGGACTTCATTTGAGCAGAATTAATTGCTGTCTCCTGCTTTATTTCCTGTCTGCTGTTCTTTCCAGTGAACCGCCTCTGTGCTTTTAAGGTTATTTACCCACAGATCAAAGGAGACAGCAAACCCTCTCAGGACGTTAGAATAGACCACATTCAAACAACTTCTGTTTATCAAGTACTCATTATGGTCTCTACTGAACGCCTGGAGAGGAGCCTTCATTGGTCCCTTGCAAATAATCTCCTTAAAAAGCAAATTTTGCGCTGGCACATTGGTCAGTTTCTCTCAGTGCTGAGACAATGTGAATGTTCATTTTGTCTTTTCTGATGGTTACAACCTCCGCTTCACAGGTGGAGTGGTTGTGCTCCAAATGGCTAAAAGACGTGGAGGTGTGGGTGTACTACGGCATGGCTTTTGTATGCCATCGGAGGTCACGATGCTCCGGCCCCACCCCCTGGCATCTCGGCAAGTGATCTGTGTGGAGAGGTGAGTCTACTACGCCTGCATGCTTATTGCTGTTTGACCAAGGAGATGTGATAAATTTATCATATATTGCCGTTAGTGTGTAGTTTTTTGTTGTTTTTATGTGATTTATGTTGTAGCGTTGAAGTCTTTAATGTGATGGCTGTGTCTGCCTTTTAAGTCCCTATGTATAAAAAACTGATATGGTAAAAGTAATTAGATTATGTTATCTTTTTAGATTATAATGATTAAAGATATTCAGTGCTAAGCAAAAGTGGTCTTGAAGGAATAATCCAGTGATTCTGGGAAATAGTTTACTCACTTCTTTCATGTAAAGTATTGAGCAGTAGATATGGTTAGTTTAGCATAAAGACTGAAACAGAGGGAATAGCTAGGCCTAGCTCTGTCCAAAGTACTGTTGTTTGTCAAGAAGAAAAGAACAAACAGAAATTACTTAATTAATGTTGTTTGAACTCATGAATGTTTGCGTGTATGGTGTGCGGCAGGTATGACCTCAGACAGACGTGGTGGATTTGTAGCCCCCATGAGCATCAGCAGAGATGCCGCTGGTGTTTGTCTCCTTACACCGCTCTATGCTGTGGGCGGTTATGACGGCCAGGTGTATCTCAATACTGTAAGTTTACGACCTCAGACAAATGAGTGGACACAGGTATACATACACATACACACACTATTTATATGTGTAGAAAGAAAGAGTCTGTGCAGTTTGATGTTTTATTCTCATATAGACACATTGACTGTGGCTTAGTGGAAACAAGTAATAAATCATGATGCACACCAATAAAATTGTTGAATAAACAGTCACAGTCTGACCTTTCCCTCCTTCTTGGCATGTTTTCATTGTTATGGGTGTGTTTTTCCTCCTGCTAATACTGTCCTTTGCCGCTGCAGCAGTAGGAAGATAGAGGACTGTTTCAAAGTTGAACGATCTCATTCAGGTTGAGTCTATCACACTTTAGTTTAAACCCGCCTCCTTGTATATAGGCCTCAGAGGATTTGCAACTGAGTTGCTGGAAATTCTGCCATTTTAGAAAATGCACCATGCTAGAAACAAGACGGTGTAGGTGGGTTTGATACAGAATACAGAGAACGTTGAGGGATGGGGATAAACTGAGATGGAGGGGACATGTGAGACTATTAATGTGTCCTTTGTTCATTGTCAGAAACTGAAACAAAACAAACAAACAGATGTGTTGTCTGTCCCATCCTAGTAGCACTGCTTCCCCTGCATGCTTTTAGCACAAATCTGTCAATCTTTTACTTCCAAGACATATATGGGTGCTAAGTTTATGTTTAAAATTTAAAATTAAAAAAATAGCCTGAAAACAGCAGTAGAAGGCCATAAAACAAATCGGGGCAAACAACCACAAAAACATGAGCCACTTAGTGCAAAAGTATTTGTGCCTCTAGGAATCACATTTTTAGTTCACAGTAGCTCTCTGAGGATGCACAATGCTGTTGATTCACAAGATAACGAATTAAACCTTATGGACCAGTGGTTCTGAACCCTTTCCAAGAGGTGGCAAGATAACTTGAGGGGTTGCTAAGCAGAACAACAGAATAGCAAACCAGACTAACATTTTTGTGGACACAAGCTTATATTTACCTTTTCAGACTTTTTAAATCTTGCTTTTTCCTCATATCTGGATAAATTTGACTTACTCAGGCCTCAAAAGTGTATAGATGTTGATATATATACTGAATATATATCTATATATATACTGATATGTACCATACACACACATATATACTATCAGCCTTAACATCAGTGTGTAGATGCGCAACCTGCATAAGGGACTAGATGTAGCTTGTTTTAGGGGTCAACAAGCCAAAAGGTGGGTAGGAGGGTAGAGAATAGTGGGAGAAGAACATGGCATAGCATGGTTTCATATAAGATGTAAAAGGTAATGCCAATAATACAGTAGTAAAATGATAGTAGTGATAATTAAAGTCTTAACTGCTCCCTTTTTTCTTTCTTTCTTAATTTCAGGTAAAACCTCTGTGTCTGGCAGGGCAGGAGCATGCGAGTGGCTGTCAGACTGTGAAAACACAAACACACACAATTGACGCCAGGACTGGTAACGGACATGGCTCTGCAGGACCCTCTCCTTTCACTGACATGGCCTCACTTGCACCGAGAGATCCATCTGCCTACACCAGGGGAAAAACACTCTTCATAGGTTTTACACTTGGGCAAAGTCTCATTTTTTACTCTCCTTAAAGACTGCCAGCAATGTTTAGGTCGAGGTTAGGTTGTCGTATGTGTCAGGTCTCGACAGTTTTCATGTTCGAACATCCTGATAACTTCTGCCACTGACACTGACAATGAAGAGGGATCTGCAGTGTTTATCTGAGCATGACAGAACAGTCAGTTCCACAGCTATTTTTCTTGCCTATTATTTTGTTCCTGTAGACAAGGTGGGAGACTCTCTCTCTCTCACACACACAAACACACACAAACACACACTCATACACGCACAAACCTACATGGTTGCTCAGCTTCTAGCTCTGATGACAGAAAGGTGAGGGAGCCAGAGAGAGATTGTCACAGGTTGAGATGCCTCATCATTTTACTTCCCAATTTTCCTAATATCTGATAGAGTGTATTGATGCTATTTTAATATATTCCTGTCATTTTTATGCTGGGTAGTTGGCAAGTCCTCTCCCTCCTTTCTTTCCCTCTCTTGCCTGTTGACAGACAAAAGAAAGACTTTTGACATAATCAGCACAACCTGTAAACAGCTTTACTGTAAGGAAACCGTGAGCTCTTTTATTCTTTAAGCCAAAAATATATCATTGTGTTGTGTAATATTTCTGTGTATGTCTTCCTGTTGCATCACATGATCACATCCGAAGAATACAGTGTGCTCTGATATGCAATTTATTGGAGCTTACAAGCTACACTGGCAAATTATCCAACTTATTTAGTCTTTTAACAGTACTAAGCTCTGTTACTGGGTTTATAGACTTGAGGAATAAAATGAAGAGGCACTGTGGCTGTTTGTTGATCCCTGTAGGGAAATTCTTGTTTTCAATTTCCTGCAGAGCACAGGGTCAGCCATTTACAGACTTGGTTTTATATAGGGTCAGTCACGCTTGTCTGTCTGCCAGCTACCTACTTTTTCTCCACTGTGGATGTTTCTTCAGTGTGTGTGTCTGTGTGTGTGTGTGTACACATGTGTTCGGGTGTTCAGAGATTGCAAGGAGTATATTTTTATCTCAAATGAGAATCTTCCCGCTTCCCCTCTCCACATCTTCAATTCCCTGCTGCTTTCTCTTCATCCCCATTTTCCCATTTCATCACCACACACACACACGCACTCATACACACACACACTCATACACACAAGCAGGCACACACAAATACATGCACCACTACATTTTAGAGCAGAATTGGATACCCAGACAAAATGAACAACATACGCTATAATGAGATCATGAATTTAATAACGTTGATTCAGCCGGTGCAGACGTTTTGTTTGATGTGGAGTTCAAAGCATTATTAGATTTGACGCAGCTGCAGACAAAGCATGAGACATGAGCGGAAAATGAATCCCCGTGAAACGACCTCGTGTGTTCATATTTGTGGGTTTGTTTAAGTAAGCTTACATAACAAGAAACGCCAAGAACACAGAGACTCTGACTGCAGGTTCAACAGGGAGACACGCCGCAGTCATTTTATGCTGTACCAGTAACTGTGTTTGTCCCCCGATGGACTCAATCTGTTCGTCGCGTTTTTGTTAAATATTTGGACCTTGCTGGGACCGGTAGCCTTAATGGAGACCAAAATGAATCCCAATTACGTCCAAGAAGGTTAGGGTTGGACTGTCCACAATGAATGGAAGTCAGTGCAATGGCCTAGCAAAGATAGCTGCACAGACTTGTGTGTGTGTGTGTGTGTGTGTGTGTGTATAACCAGTATACAGAAAGCTAACTGACACTGAGAGGCAAAGCAGGCATCCTGTCTGAACTGACAGATCTAGAGCTAATGTAGCCCCCAAGATGCACTTCACACACACACACACACACACACACAGACATGCACTTTCACCACACAGCTGAAAGCCAAGTGCCCCAGGAGTCAGCGAAGATTGAAAAGCCTCCCAAATTTGCCGGCATGACATCTAAAAAGCATAGACGGGCAGGCGAGCAGTTCCCCACAGCCGAGCTGATGTTTATTCAGGCCTAATGCACTGCTGCATTATTCTATTTTCTTCCCCTTCAGATCTGCCCGCTGTTTATTTAGAGAGTAATTCTCTTAAGATCTCAGCAGAAGAAGTGTGTCACCTCCACTGTGTAGATGTTGTCAGAGAGTTTGATTCCAGTCAGAGGTTGAAAATAAAGACAGACATTCCAAATCAAGGTATATATTCAAGTATATTATGTACATAAATACATGTAAAATCTGTATGCAGTCTTATTGCATTATGCTGTATATTATACAGTGCCCACTAAATATACCATGTGTTATTGTGTGTTCCTTTTTGTAGCGTGAATTCAGATGAAGAAGAGGTGTAATAAAGCGGGTTGGTGAGAAATGGTACAGCTGCTCACCTCCTCTTTTTGTACCAGAATATTTCACCTCCTCGTTTACATTATAAATTATGTATGTACAATATAAGCTGCTGTAATATGCTGTTATTGGTCTTTTATACATTAAAGTCAGGATGTGATTTAACATTTGTTTCTGTTTTTTCCCCGTGTAAAATACTAATGCACGACAGTTTAACAATAGCAGCTAAATCATGTTTATGGCACAGATGTTTTTGCAAGCAGTTTACATTCGTCACAATCACTATAAATGCCATTATGGTGTAAATTTGTATGTTTATATGTGGCTCTTATCTCTAACAGCATCCCCATCACAGCAGCCCCAGCAATGGCCGCTGCAGTTCAGAGGTGTCTGTGCAAGTACTGCTCTGAATCCATTTTCTAAGCCTGCAGGTTAATATGAATCCTCATTACTGCTAAGTGCGGATGCTCTAACTTAAAAGCTGCAGCCTGAGCCAGAGACGCAGCAGCAGGTTGAGCTGTTCGCCGATTGAAACAAGTGTGAGGAGGAGGAGGAAGAGGAATGCTTGCGATTTACGGATACTTTAACCCCGGGACAGCAGCCAGTAGCCAACTGATTCACTCTGTTATTTATTGCTGGGGAAGCTTTAAATCAAAACCAGCTCTAACAAAACGGCTCCCGGTGGTGCTGAGAAATGACACCTGTGACCTTGTCTTACCGCCTTAACGGCACCTGAGTCCATTATGTCTGACAAGAACAAGAGGGGACGCTGCTAGACTGTGCTGACTCCACACCTAAATGCAGAGGTAACCTGCAAACAGACATGCAGCTGGATGTTTTCCCGCAGTGTCTAACAGTGCTGCCCGCAGGTGTCCACATCAGCATCTACCGGCTAGGTTAATTACCCCACCGCCCCCCAGGAGAGTGAGTCAGGCATTACAAACTTATGCTGTGCAGATAAACACTGTTCAAACCCACACAGCTTTATTTTGAATTCTAGTGGAGATCCAAAGTTTTCAAAGATGCCAAAACTGTCTGATTTTGGGGGAATGTGTAAATGATGCTGGAGTCTTTGGTTTCAATATGTCACTGAGTATAAACATCATACAGCTTCAATGAAGAGCTGGAGGAAAATGATACAGAATATATAGTTATGTGATACTGTCAGACAGTGTGGAATAAGATGATTATTATTATTTTTTTAACCTTAAAACTTCAGAACATGATTACACTTTGCTGTTTAATACCATCATCTTACAATATCAATGTAGAGATTTAAAATTCTCCATGGTGAACACTGAACATCTACAAATCAGTGACAACCGGGCAAACTCTATCTGCTGATGAAGGTTTTGTGAAATTATCAAAATGTATCTTTGTACCATGTGGTGAGTTTGTTTTGTCAACTCTCATTAATATTGTTCAGTCCAGCCAGAACAGTCAGGACATCTTGTCATCTTGAGATGATTTACTGTGCAGGTTGGGCTGATTTAGAATTGTTATGTAGTTTTAAAGATAGTAATAGAATGATACATTGATCAAAACATTCCTACGATATATTTTCTTTTCAGCCCTGTGACGGATTGGTGATCTGTCCAGGGTGTGCCCCGCCTCTCGCCCAGTGTTGACTGGGATTGGCTCCAGCTCCCCCCTGCAACCCTCAAGAATAAGCGGTATAGATAATGAATGAATTCGTGTTTTTGTTTTGTTTTGTTTTTTGCAGCATAATTAATTAAATTTGGTACAGAACTTCTCAAAGTTAATGAAAGTTTACATTGTGCTGATTCACTTTATCACAAAATGAGATTGTCCTACAGGGAGCAGTCAAACAGTAATTAACCAACCCATATCAGATTCTTACAGGCGTTGTTATGTCCCACAGCACAGCCATAATCTATAAATTCTAGTCCTGCAATATACAAATGTCCTCCATGGCAGTAAAAGCTCCAGTACAGGAGATCTGATCCTGCACACTGTGAAAACTTCCTGCACATGTTCTCAAAATGTCCATCAGGACTATTTGTAACACCTGCACAATTCTATCATAATCCCTACGGGACAGAAAAATATTCCTGTGGGACTTTTTGTAAGGGAATAAAAAAAATCAAGGAGCTGACAAACCAAGTGAAAAAAACAAAACAATCAGAAGCTAATTTCTTCTGGCACAGGAGGTTTAACACCAGCTCAGTTTAATGGGGACAGGAAAATGTGTGTACATACAGTAAATCATGACTTTTCATGATTCATTGCAGGATTACAAGATAACTGTATTAAACAGATTTCATTTCTATTTGTTATCGAAGAGTGCAGCACTTCATTTTAAAAAATGTACCATAAATTGCAAAAACATTCCGCTGCTCTACTCCCTTGGGGTTTATTGTCTCACTGGCAAAAACATTTCACAACATTCATTTTTCATCAGTTTTTTTTTTTTTTTTTTTTTCATTTCACTGCTCTAATTTTACCATTTTGCTTGGAAATCATACAGCTGCTCCCTTCGGTGCATCTTAATGAGGTCTGAGTCAGCAGGGTGTATTCTGCTTTGGCGTGCCGGAGCACAGTGAGGAACATTTGTGTCACACAGCTGGCATTTCATCCCAGCTCCCAGGTTTGTACAGGGGAAAATAAGCTGTCATCCTTCCATCAATATATGAGAAACTGTCCCACCCCACCCCACCCGTCCTGCCTTTCCTCAAAAATGAAAAAGCACAAGAATAGGAGCAGCTGACCTTGATTTATTGTGGGCCTGTTCACTGTTGAGTCACAAAAGCAGAAAACATTGTTTGCCTCCTTTAAATGAGACCCACTGATTGATTATAAGGAAACAGAGAAAATAAGTTGGAACAAGGCAGATGTTAGGAAAATTGACAGAGGAGGAGAAAGTCATAGAAACTGTACAAGGCTGCCGTCTACTGGATCTGTGGTGGAAGCACAATGATTAATGACAGAATTTACAGTGATGCTGTGGTGTAATCTTTTTGTTTGTTTACACTGTGTTTACAGATCTGACAACAAGTGATGAGCGAGAAAACATCAGCCAGATCGCCAAGTTCACTACCACACTGTGAGTCTGTCTCTACAGTTTTCACTTAACACCCACAACTATAAAATAAACTTGTGTGTATCGTAAATATTATCCACAAGAAGCTGTGTTTAGGACCAGGACCTGCAACGACGGATGAATAAAGATGGAGAGAATTATTTTTTAGAGAAACTACAAAGCAGGATTTTATTCTGGATTTGAAAGCAGAATGGTTATGATTTACAAAGCAAGGTTCTCTGGAGCCAGTAAAGCAAGAAAAAAAAAACAGCAGGTACAAATTCTGTTTAATGTGTGTAAAGATTTTAGAGTTTGTACTGTATGCTGTGTGTTTTGTATAAGCTATAACTTGTAGCCTTGTAAAAGGCAATGATGTAGCTTCTGTGGGTAAACGAGGTTCAATGAACAACTCCTGTCTCCCACAGACAGTAAATCTCAAACAGGCGACATCTGGCCACTGCTACTGTTTGGTCTACTTGGCTGATAACTGAACTTAAGAGAAGTCAGGGGTCCAAACTCTTGTTATTATTTTCTTTATCTATAAATCAGAAACAGTGCCATATGCAATGGAATGAATATATTAGTAACTGGGTTTTCCAAACTGCCCTGAGAAACTGCCACTGGGAGTTTATACAGTCATGTCATTTATCTGTAGTCTCACTGCTGCAGCCTGAGGATGTTAACAAGCTACACTCAGAGTAAACGCACCATGGGATCATACATAAAGTCAGAAAACAGTGCACATGAGGTTGTCTAGACTATAGAAAATATCACTTGCATTATTTGCTGAGTTGGACTCCATAAAATATCTAGTAAATGTCTGAACTGTTATTAACGACACACTTTCTCAGTTTATTGCAGTTGTTTGCTGTACAGGAGCACAGGGACAGGGCTCTTATACTGTGTGCATAAAGCAACATATCTCCACAACAAACACAGCTGCTTGCACACTCTGTACACTGTACACAACACAATACCTCAAGGCTCATTTCATGTACTGCTCTGGAACAGCTTTTCTAAAGAGAGAAGGAAGAGACATTCAAACATCTTCGGTTGTTTTAGCTTCACAATCCGTTCATTTTATTTCAAGAGGAAGGATTCTGTCCATGTAAATCTACATGATGTTCTGACAGTGTCTGTCAACTGTGGGAGAGTATGTTGAAGGAAATGTAACACTGGTTTTCAGTCAGCATCTCACAGAATCCCACAATAGAAAAATATTTTGGCCATATTCTCAGATTAGTTCAATTAAATCTTCATTCTCCCACATGTGATATTTGGCTTGCAGCATGGCAAAAACACATCAAAACAGACTCAACCCAACAGTAAACCAAACAAAAAATGATCAATTAAATAAGTTATAAAAACAAAGAAGAAAGAAAGCCAATACCTAAAACAAATTAATACAGGTTAATCCAATAAATTTTTATCTTGTCTTTTACTCGTATTTATGTCTTTTTCTATCTTTTCAATCACTTATGCTGCTGCAACAGCTTTTGTCAGAAAATAAGACTGACTGTGTTTCTTTGCTACCGTGCTGGTAACTACTTTAAAAAGTCTAAAGTCTCTGTTTCTGCTTACCAACAATCTTAGTGTAAGGCATTTTAGACTTGTTTTTCACCACAGGTTATTTCTTGATTTTGCTATTCTGCTGTCCTCAGTGTTGAAGATTAATTACGACTTAATGATCACAAATTATCTATCATTTCTCACAAATCACTCAGCTGTGCTTTAGCGACTCCTCATTGGTTGATGACTGTTGCTATGACATCGCTCTTGCAGACGCTTCAGAGTGAAGCATTGTGGGATACATACAACAAATATGTTGAAGATGCTTTGAACGGAAAAGCTCGATTTAAAGTTGAAATAGTTCATCAAATGTCGCCAAGATGAAGGTTAGTGTCAGCGAAAGAATGGAAAAAATAGCATTATGTCTGGTTCTGTTAAGTCGACGTTGAGTTTGATGCACTAACGGGCTACAGATAATTAGCTAGCTACTTGCTAACGGCAGCGTTGATTAGCTAGGCAGCACCTGGAAACCAAGCTAATGTACTGGTAACGTTTAACATCGGGTAACATTAGTTAGCTGAACCAGATATTTTGTTGGCTACAGCGTTAACCAGAGTTAACTAACGACCTGCAACTTCTCGGTATATTATGGGACATAGTTTTACCAAATGTCAGGAGAAGCTATCCAATACGACCATGCATTTAATAAAGAGAACAGGAAAGCGTACTGTTTGGCTAGATAATGGGCAGAATAATCATAACACAGTTTGTCAGAGTGGTAGCCTGCATTATTTACACAACTAAGACAGTGTTAGCTGTGGCGGCTGTCTGCTATTTGTCCGTGTAACATTTTAAACCATATTGTGGAATTTTTTTTCAAATCTCAAGGCATTTAACTAATTTCAGCTTCATAAATGACCTACAATTAAAGCGAAGACACTGGTTTAGGCTACGTGAATAAACATATATTTGTCACTGAGTATTATATTGGAAATAACCTGTATATTTATATCAGTTTAATTGGACACCTGTTGCAGATAATACATATTGTTTTGTGAGCTGTGTAACTTCCACCATCTGTAATTGTTACATACAAAGAATTATGCCTTTTAACAGAACGAAACTGTGCATGATTTGAAAAGGTCTTTGATTGAAACCAAACTTGAGTTACCTTTGAGCTCTCAGAAGTTTGGATACAAAGAGTGGTCAAATTTGATGAAAGAGAGACTGTTATTCCCTGACTTTGACTCCCTAGTATGGATCAAACTTCAACAATGCTTGCTCCTGAATTTCCTATAATGCAGCTTTACACTATCTTATTAGATCGCCCTTTCCTGTTATATTTCTGTCTGTTCAAAATTCTCCAAGTCAAAATCAAGATCAGTCAAATGGTATGACTGGAGTAAATTCAGTAAAAACAAGGACAAAATTAGCATCAAAATAAATATAAAAAAGGAAATAGGAATTAATAACCATGATATTGGTAAAACAAGTAATGTGTTTACTCACACCAGTTCTTTAATTTCCCACATTTTATGAGAGGAGACTATTTTTGAGTTTGGAACTTATGTTATTTGCATTCCCTCTGAGAATATGAATGCCGCTTTAATTTCACTTTTTCAAAATAAAAGTCACTTAAGATGTAATCTTTGTGTTTACAGGATGTTTTCATTCTCGCTGACAAAGCCTGGGCGGGTTCTAACCTACTGTATAAGTGGCAGAAAACCCTTGGTAACTATATTGCTGTTGCAGGGTGAGTAAACTATTGTGGTAGAGAATGTATCCATACAAAAATGTGTAGTGATCTACTTCCTTTTATAGAAGCAGCTAAAATATGCATTATATTTTTAATACAGACAAGACAATTCGGTGAAAATATTTGATCGACATGGACACAAGTGGACTGAGCTCAGCCTTCCAGGGTAAGTGTGTTTTGTTCTGATTTGATCTTATCAAAAAGATTTACATGATTACCTCCCACCTACCTGTTTTACAGCAAGTTCCTTTCCACTTTTTCCTCTGTCTCCTGCTTCCCCTAGGCGCTGTGTGGGGATGGACTGGGATAAGGATGGAGACATTTTGGCTGTGATAGCTGCAAAGTCCAGCTCCATCTACCTCTGGGATGCCAGTGTCAATAAAACATCCCAGATAGATAGCGGCATGAGGTATGACGAGCAAGCATCACGTATCCAAAGGGAGAAGATGGCATTTGGGAAATTCTCAGATTCTGATGCAGTTACTCCTTCAAAATGAATATCTAATGTCAGTTTTTGTGCATTCATAATTCCAGCCCATGAGGCTCAAACAGAGCAACAGTGTGTGTTTTGTTTAGATGATCTTAGCACTGAATTTTCTGCTAATTTCTAATACTGGGGGTTTGCCTCCTGCTGCCATTTGTTGCAACAGAGATCAAATGTCCTTCATCCTGTGGTCGAAGACTGGCCCGCTGTTGGCAGTCGGGACAGTCAAAGGAAACCTGTTGATCTACAATCAGCAGACTTCACGCAAAATCCCTGTACTGGGTAATACATACACATAACACAGCTTTACAGAGACTTGTTTATGGTTTTGGTTGTGTCTAGTCACTTCTGTTGTGTTGATCATCTGTCTCTCT
This sequence comes from Lates japonicus, assembly GCA_033238685.1. Classification (NCBI taxonomy): domain Eukaryota; kingdom Metazoa; phylum Chordata; class Actinopteri; family Centropomidae; genus Lates; species Lates japonicus. The sequence continues at coordinate 1,993,276 of BRZM01000099.1, read as the reverse complement.
CTCTCCCTACATCCCAGGTAAACACACCAAAAAGATCACCTGCGGATGCTGGAGTACTCAGAATCTACTGGCTCTGGGAAGTGACGACAACACACTGAGCATCAGCAATCATGAGGGAGACACCGTCAGACAGGTAGTAACATATGAGTGTATAAATACACAGGCAGCACATTATCTTGATTACTAAGGTAATGCCAAAATCACTGTTGATATCAGAACACACAGTATCACTAAGTAGTGAAGGAAGAGTAAGTGAATGAAAAAGGAATCTTTGTGTTTGCTCTTGCTAGACAACGCTTCGTGGTGAGCCTGCTGAAATTTACTTTTCGGTGATGAAGACAGATGAAAGGTCTGCTCAAGGAGAGAGCACTGTAAGTGTTTTTTTGTACATCGCACAACATCACACATTTATTACACTCCACTGTTTCCATTACCCCTCTGAGAAACCAAAGGAAAAAAAGTTCAAAATTAAAAAATATATCTATGTTTTATTTATGCCATTTCCCTAATTGATGTGCACCTGTTTCAGCTTAGTGTGAGAGTCCCTACTGAGCTTTGCTGTCATTTATGTTTGCTTTTCTCTTCTCCCCTCTGCTTTCTGTTTTACTCTGTGTGTGTGTGTGTGTGTGTGTGTCTTAGCTCCCTCACACGCACAGAGCACACCAGAGGAGAGATGCATTGTCAACTTGTCATTTTAAGAGCAATAAAAGCTTTTCAACCAGTGTTATAAATCCTGCAAAAACCAAAAATGGACAGATGTCCAGACCAAACTTCTGAAAGTCAGGGCAAAATATCAGGGTTTTTTAAGCGCATGCCTTCTGACGATAGTGGTGAGGAGTCTAGCAGCAGTAGTTCTGACTTCTGCTGTTACAGCTTTACTCCCCAACAAGCATAGGAAGACTGGCTTTGGCCCATCTTGGCTATCAGAAAGGAAATACTTCTCTTGACTCTACAACAGGGGTGTCAAACTCAATTGCACAGGGGGCCAAAATTCAAAACACAGTTTAGGTCGCGGGCCGAACAGGATAAACATTTATTGAACATACTAAAACTAAATGTTTTTTGAACATAAATAGGAATAAAAACAGACAGGAATATTATTCCGGAATAAATAAACTTAAACTAAAAAAACACCTGAAAAAAAAAAAAAAATTGTGACAGTGCTTGTGCTTTAAGTAAACGTTAAAATAACAAATCAAAACATTTGAATTTCTTTGCTTTTATGTCATTTTATCAGAGCTGGATGCTTGGCATCTTTTTTTGGCAACAAGTTCTTTTATGTTTGGTGTGAGGTCCTGTGTTGTAGAGATTCTCAGGATGGACTGCAGGTGCTTATCAGTGTGTGCTGTTTTTGTTAGTCTTCATCACTGAGAAGAGCTTCTCACACAGATATGTGCTACCAAACATGCACAAGGTTCGAGCCGCATGTAGACGGAGCTGGGGCATTGCTGCGGGAATGGAGTGAATAAACTGTGCGGGCCCTGCAGTGTCGTACTTTGCCTTTAGTGTCCCATTACACTGCAGCTCAATCAGCTCCATCTGAATCTGCACAGGTGCAGTTTCCACATCGACGGCAAATGGGTTGTGAAGCAATTTGAAATTCTTTTTTTGTGCTTCAAAGTCACCAAAGCACCATGCGAACTCAGTGCGCTCAGTTTATCAGCAAAGTGCGCATTTGATTGCGCACTTGATTAACGCGGGAAGCATTCGGCAAGGCAACCCGAAGCGCTGCATTACGGGATCTGTAGTTTATTGTGTTATCAGCGCTTCATATCGCCGGGCCACTAATGACAGTAATATAAAATGATCTCGCGGGCCGGATATAATTGCACGCCGGGCCGGATGTGGCCCGCGGGCCTTGAGTTTGACACGTGCTCTACAAGATCAATATTGGTAATGTTAGGTGCACAAGTAAATAAAAGTTTACACTTTACTCAACTCCATACATCTTGTAACACTCAGACCAGAATCAATTTCTTGTTCAAAACTCAATGATCTCCTTTCAAATGTTTAACTTCCTACGACTGTTGACCCTTCAGGTGAGTGTGTCTGTGGACAAGAAGATACTGATGCTCTTCAATGTCAACGACCCTGAAAACCGGATAGAACTGACCTTCCAGCGTCGCTATGGAAACATTGTGTCCTATCGCTGGTATTTACACATCCAGGCACACCACCAAGCACGGGTATTGAATTATGGCCGTGAGATGCTGGTATTAAAATTAGTTCTCTCTCCCCGCCTGTCACTTCCAGGTATGGTGATGGGTATATACTCATCGGCTTCTCCCATGGATACTTTGTGGTTATTTCCACTCACATCAGGGAGATTGGGGAGGAGCTCTACCAGGCTCACAACCATAAAGATAGTCTTAACAGTGTGGCCATCTCACCAGCATTGAACAAAGCTGCCTCCTGCGGAGACAACAGGTACACACAAGCTTTCACAGACAGCACCTTCATTCTGTTTATTTGTTAGCATGAAATACTAAAATCATGTTTCTTGTTGCAGTATAAAGATCCACGAGCTGTCTGAGCTCAAAGATATCAGCAATGTAGTTCGGTTGGATGATGAGACTAAAGGTGAGAGACAGTCATCTTTTCCAGCCAAAATGTCAAAGGGCCATCTTGAACGGATCATCAACTTCTCCCTCACCTGCCTCCCACTCTCTCTCCTCCTCCAGGTCTGGACCAGCTGAGCTGGACAGATGATGGCCAGCTGTTAGCTATCTCCACTCAGAAAGGGACGCTCCATGTCTTCCTGACCAAGCTGCCCATCCTGGGTGACAGCTTTGGTACCCGGCTGGCCTACCTCACCTCCCTGCTGGAGGTCACTGTCTCCAACCAGGTGGAAGGGGTGAGGACACGCACACACTCATAACAAATCTTAAACTAATTCTTGTAGAGAGGGAATGAATGAATACAGAATGATAACAAGAAAACAACAAAGAATATGCAAATCTATGCCAAGGCTGCACAACCTGAATTAATAAGTTAAAAATAGCAAAAGAGGTTTTAGAAGTTTAAGTTTTCTACATTTACAATCAAGCTGGTTTGTTGATAATATGGAGAACACCCACATCCCGTAGTGTTGAATATCAACAGACAGATATATGTAAGAATTTTGTGAAAGCTGGATAACATTTGATGTAGTGGTTGAAGAGTGTTTTGCACGAGTCACTGACATGACATGAATGAAAATGTTAAGTGCTTTACAAATGTCTACATACTGACCCTAAGGTAGTAAGCCAGTTATTCCCTGACCCATGACTTGACTAGACTTAACAAATTTCATCGAAATCTGTCCAGCAGTTTTTGAGATAACTAGTAACTAACAAACATAATAAACTCTTTGGAAGAAATAATACATATAAAATCATCACCAAGGTTATTGGAGCCATTAGTAGGAGTGTTCATGTTCTAACAATATTTCTGTGACCCAGAAACATTAATGTAAGAGAAAAGTATCTCGACAAGCATAAATGAGCTCAGGGCCTAGGCTGATTGGAGGAAAGATTAATAAGAAATGAGAGTAATTAAAACAGTGAGATACAGCATATAGGACTGTGCTACTTGTGTTTCTACGCTGCTGGGAGTTAATACTGCTGACTAGATTCAATATTAAATCTCTCTGATGTGCTGTGTTTTTCAGGAGACCCCTGTGGCCATAGAAGTGGATGTGGAGCCTACTTTTATTGCAGTGGGACCGTACCATGTGGCTGTGGGAATGAACAACAGAGCCTGGTTCTACGCATTAGTGGACAATGAACCTGGTGTGTGTGTTTGAAATAATATGTTGGAATTAATTTAGACATGTAAATGTCTAATGTCTATTTTCGTGTATCACTCAGGTTTTAACAAGCTAAAGGACATTGAGTATTTGGGGACAATAGCCAGCATGTGCCTTAACTCGGACTATGCAGCAGCGCTCTTTGAGGGAAAAGTGCAGCTGCACATGGTGAGTCATCTAGTGTCAGTACTTGGATTTTCTTTTTATTGACCAATAAGTGATCAATAAGCAGGCTTCACTCGTTATTGTTATTGTTTAGCATGGATGTACTACGTCCATGTAGTATGTATGTCCGTGTGTGTGTTTTAGATCGAAGGCAAAGACCATGAGGAGAAGAAACAGATGAAGCTGTTTCCAGATGATGACAGAAAAGGTCGGATCCTTTGCCACGCCCTCACCGCTGACTTCCTGTACTACGGCACTGATGTAAGACTCAGCACAACCTCCCCTCAGTCAGCCCGCTTTTCTTACATAGTGAAGCTGCTCTGCAGACGATGAGTGGAAGACAAGAATTGTCTCTTTTTCTTATGGATGTTATCATCTCACTCTCTCTCTGTCTTTTTCTCAGTCAGGTAATGTGGTGTGTGTCTTGGTGGAGGACTGGGAGACTGTGAGCAGCTACAGCCACTCAGTTGGTGTGAGGAGAGTGTTTCCTGACCTGAATGGCACACGGCTGGTCTTCATTGATGACAAAAACGGTGGCTTCCTGCTCTCCCCTGCAAATGTCAGTACATGTGGTTACTTGGTACACCTGTGAACACATACAGCTGAATCAATAAATAATTCATAGAGTTTGCTTGTACAAACAAGTTAAAACAACAAAATACCATAGTATGTCAAGCTGTAAAGTGTTAAGGGTTAGTGTCTTGGGTAAAAATTGTGTCAGGTCCAAATTTGTCTCTGTAGGAGGTGTTTAGGAGCATGTTTCAGGCCATTTGCAGTGGATTGGGAACAATTTATAAAGTTTTTTGGAAAGTTGACCTAACCTGCTAAGTTAAGGGAAATGATTTTATGCTGAATATGGAGTAACAGAAGTAATTTGGATTAATGAAAGGAAGTGAGAAATAAAACTTAAGTAATTGTTGTTGCCATATGAAGGCCAAAGTCGCCCAATCTGTGCAAGTGTTATCAGCTCTTGATTAATTTGACCATGTGAACATTTTACATGATCATGATGGCTGCAGCCTGGATTTAAGTGTCACATCTTCTCCAAGTAAATTAGACCAATCTCCAGATTAGACCAACTTGATGATACAGTGCAAGATGTGAAGACAACTAATCTTTTTCTTTTTTTTGGGTGTGTTTGTGTCTCCGTTCAATCCAGACCACAGACTCCTGCTTTGAGCTCCCCAACTTCTCTCCCACCATCACAGGAGTGCTGTGGGACAACTGGCATGCTGACAGAGGAGTGTTTGTGGCATATGACAATGACAAGGTCTACACCTACGCCCTGCATAAAACCACCATATATGGTAGGGGGATGCCACAGCATAACACACATAGACTTACACTTACACTCATACGTATATTAAACAGTGAGCACTGGTCCCCCCAGATTTTTCCACCATCCCTTCTAGAAGATCTTGCAATGAGTGCAACTTCATACATTTAAAATGTACATCAATAAAAATCTAGCATTACAGAGGAATGAAATAAAAAGGTTCTGGTCGCCTTAAAGTACTCCTGTTGTCATAATACTTTGATGTAAAAGTAGGAGAGAGACAACAGGGATGATCTTTGAGGCTTTATTTATTTCTCTCTCACTCTGTCTGCACAGGCCCCCGAGTGGTGTTGGTCGGGAGCACCGCACTCCTCTTTTCCCAGAAGCCTTTGCTCTTGTACAATGGGGAACTGACTTGTCAGACGGCAAGTGGCAAGACCAGCGAAGTGGCTCTGAGCACACACTCTTTTCTGAAGCACCCAACTGGCACAGCAACAGATTCACCACCAGAGCTCAGCAAGCAGCTCGCTCAGGCGCTCATGCTCAAGAGGTCAGTTCAATCTGGGACCAGTTTTATTAGATGCTGCTGTTAAAGAATTTGTGACTAAATATTTTGTGACCTACGTTGACAATAATATTGCTTGTGGTGTTTTGCAAATTAATGTTGTGTAAATGGACATTTATTTAATCAGTTCCATTATTATTTATATTATATTATATTTATATTATATTTATTGAATGATCAAAGAAAAATTACAACTGTAATGTATTGATAAGGATGTATATGTGTGTGTGTTTATTCCTGTCCAGGTTCCATGAAGCCTTGGACCTGTGCAAGTCTGCAGGCAGTGACGCAGACTGGGCAGAGTTGGGCAAAGCCTGTCTGGTCCACATGGAGGTCGAGCTGGCCATCCAGGTCTACCGCATGAGTGGCAATGTGGGCATGGTCCTGTCGCTGCAGAGCATCCAGGTACAAAACACTCAATGGTTTATATGTCATACACTCCCAATAAAGACTATGCTTTTGTCTATTTTGTCCATATTTGACAACATTCCTCCTTTTCTCTTATGTCTCTCTCTCTCTGTCTCCATGTCTCCCTCTGCCCAGGGTACAGAGGACATGAATTTACTGGCAGGACATTTGGCCATGTTTCTAGGTGACTACAACCTGGCTCAGGACCTCTATCTGTCCTCAAACTGCCCAATCGCTGCCCTGGAGGTGTGTTTGTGTAGACGTGTTTATGATCTCCTAATAATAGATTAAATAATTGTGTATAAGATGTTGTCAGTGAGACACCGTTTATGTAGTATTTTGTGTGTATGTGTGTTTTAGATGAGGAGAGACCTGTTGCACTGGGACAGTGCTCTGATGTTGGCCAAGAGGCTAGCAGAAGATCAGATTCCTTTTATATCCAAAGAATATGCTGTCCACCTGGAGTTTATGTGAGTGTATATACACAACACACAGATATACCACTCAGCGGACTCAATCTATGTTCACTGTGTCTAAACCTGTTTCTCTCTTTGTAGTGGAGACTATGTGAATGCACTGGCACACTATGAAAAAGGCATGACCCACAATAATAAGGTAAGTGCAATATACAGTACTGTATCTGTCCATAGTTTTTTGCCCTTTCCACTGATTTTATATTTAAAAATTAGAGATAAGTACCTAGATTTGTTGTATATCAGGGTTGGATCCTTTCAGATTCTTTTCTCAGGATTTATACAAAGTGGCAGCAGTCAGAATTAAATAAGGTTCTTCCCTCTCTTGGCCTCGCATTCACCCATCTTTCCTTTGCTGTGCAGTACCAGGAGCATGACGAGGCGTGTCAAGCAGGTGTAGCCAGGATGTCCATCAGGATGGGCGACATCAGAAGAGGAGCCGCCCAGGCTATTCAGCACCCGAGCAGAATTCTCAAGAAGGAATGTGGAGCCATACTAGAGAGCATGAAGGTAAATTATATGTTTTGGTAATTACCCATATTGTAGATAATGTGTTTTATGGTGTTTGGTGTTTCATGTGTGGTGCTGCAAGTATCTAAACATCAAATAATGTTTTTTAAATGTTGTTGTATTTATTGGTATTGGTTTTATTTCTTATAGCAATTCTCTGAAGCTGCTCAGCTCTATGAGAAAGGCCAGTATTATGACAAAGCTGCATCCGTCTACATTCGTTGCAAGAACTGGTGAGGCAACACCAACACACACCAACACACAAACCTGCAAGTTTCTCTCCTCCTTTATGTCATTCCATTATTTTACTCCATACTTAGGGTGAAGGTGGGAGAGCTGCTCCCACATGTCTCCTCTCCCAAGATCCACCTGCAGTATGCCAAGGCCAAAGAGGCAGATGGCAAGTAGGTTCTTCCACTGAACGCCTGTCACCATTGAAGACAATTAAATCATTGAAAGAGAAGCTGATGCAGTGTGTACTGTGTACATCAGGTATAAGGACGCAGCACGGGCCTATGAGAGCGCGAAAGACTGGGACAACGTGATCCGAGTGCTGCTGGACCACCTGAACAACCCTGAGGATGCTGTTCGCATTGTCAGGGAAACCCAGAGCATCGACGGAGCAAAGATGATTGCCAGGTAGGACAAAGAAAAGCCCAGGCTTACACACACACAACCAAAGTTTTCTAAGAGTGATGAGTTTTTTCGTCCGACTGCCTTCATCCCTTAACTCTACCTGAATAACCTTCTAACATGAACCTTTAAACCTCATTTGTGTGTCCCAGGTTCTTCCTGCGGTTGAATGACTATGGCTCAGCCATCCACTTCCTGGTTTTGTCTCAGTGCAACGATGAAGCTTTTCAGCTAGCACAGCAGCACGGACAGATGGAGGTCTACGCGGACATCATCGGTCAGTGTGTGCGGGATTGTGTGTGTGTTTAGAGCATATAGACATTTTACAGTTTGATACAAATATTCCAAATGTATTTCCATGTAATTCCAAATAAATGATCTATAAGTTGAATATTAATTGCATAACTGCCTGTGTGTCTTCATCAGGCTCAGAGGCCACGCAGGAGGATTATCAGAGCATTGCACTCTACTTTGAGGGAGAGAAGAAACACCTGCAGGCTGGCAAGTTCTTTCAGAAGTGTGGGCAGTACAGCAGAGTAAGAGCTCTCTGCTATTAATTTATTCATTTTAATTTATTCCCCTAACAGTCATTTTTTTATGACTATTATTATTTATACAGTCCCTGACTTAGACATTGATTCTCTCTTTCTTTCCACCATCTCTTAGGCCCTGAAACACTTCCTAAAGTGTCCCAACTCAGATGACAACCTGGCAGTCGAGATGGCTATTGAAACGGTGCGTACTACACAAAATGCTATACAAAATGAACAAGGCATTCAGCTAAGTGATTTTAATGTGTGTGTGCGTGTGTGTCTGTCTGTGTACTTCAGGTGGGTCAGGCCAAAGACATCTCTCTGACCAATCAGCTGATAGATTACCTGATGGGAGAAAGTGACGGTATGCCCAAGGTAATCAATACACTGCAACACTGGACTCAACAACTGTGACTTTCCTCTCCCTCCCACTATTTCTTCTCCATGTCTGGTGCTTGTGAAGTGTTTGGAATACAAACTTAAACAAAACCTTTCACTCTTAAAAAAAAAGTACAATTTGAAGAGAAAGCAAACTTAAAAGAAACAGCATTTGAGTTCCTTTGAGTGTGCTAATTTCAGAAACAGAACTGCAGCTTACTTGCAGAATACATCTGCAGGTCTTAAATCAGACAGTACTTAATCACATACTATGAGCACAAAATGAATGAAAGCTGCAGCACTGTTTTACCTTGTGCATTCACATATGTAAATCTGGTTCTGACACTTTGACACTGTTGTCTAAAATGATGGTGCTTACTTGATTCTCTTCCCAGGATGCCAAGTACCTCTTCCGACTCTATATGGCACTGCAGCAGTACAGGGAGGCAGCTCGCACCGCCATCATCATCGCTAGAGAAGAGCAGTGTGCAGGTACAAACATATTCACGCAAGAAACTCTGCACCAATAACAACATAACCTATGTGATATAAAAGTAATCATGTTTTTCTTTTATTTTTTGTTTTGTTTCTCCTATAGGGAACTACCGTAATGCACATGACGTGCTGTTCAGTATGTACACAGAGCTGCAGGCCCAGAAGATTAAGATCCCTGCTGAGATGGCCACCAACCTGATGATTCTCCACTCGTACCTGCTGGTGAAGGTCAGAACAGCTTAAATTGATGACACACTTACGATGTGTTAGCACACAGTAGGAGAATTATAAATAAAAAATGTAATGAAAATGTCAGAAAATGTTATAGTAAAGGGAGGCATAAAAACATTTTTTAACATGTTATACTGAGGCATAAAAATGTCAGACAATTTCCAAAAAAAGTAACAAAATTCACAAAAATGTCAAAAAATGTCATAGTATAGTAAGGCATAGAAAACGTCAAAAATGTCATAGTATAGTAGGGCATAAAAGTGTTACGAAAATGTCAAAAAAAGGTCATAGTACAGGAAAGCATAAAGAACGTCCAAAAATGTCATATAATAGTAAGGCATAAAAAATGTCATGAAAACGTCAAAAAAGTTATTGTACAGTAAGGCATCAAAAATGTAATGAAAACGTCAAAAAAAGGCATAGGAAATGTCCAAAAAAAGTCATAGTATAGTGAGGCATTAAAAATGTTTAAAAAAAAAAAAAGTCATCAGATAGTAGGACAAAAAACGTTTCAAAAAAATGTCATGGTATACTAAGACATCAAAAACCAAAAAATGTCATAGTATAGTAAGGCGTCAAAAAAGTCAAAAAAATGTCATAGTATGGTAAGGCATGAAAAAACTGAGAAAAATATTATAGTAAAACATCGAAAAAACTGAGAAAAATGTCATAGTATAGTAAGGCGTCTAAAAAGTCAAAAAAATGTCATAGTATAGTAAGGCGTCAAAAAATGTCATAGTATGGTAAGGCATGAAAAAACTGAGAAAAATGTCATAGTATAGAAAGGCGTCAAAAAAATGTCATAGTATAGTAAGGCATCAAAAACTGTTTTTATGTAGATCCATGTGAAGAGAGGAGACCACCTCAAAGGGGCACGCATGCTCATTCGTGTCAGCAACAACATCAGCAAGTTCCCTGCACGTGAGTCAGAAAGATCACTTTTTCCAAACACTAATCTGTTGTGGGGTAAAAAATGTCCACTAGGAGTCTCATCAGTGTTTTTGTGTGTGTAGATGTTGTTCCCATTCTAACGTCAGCAGTCATTGAGTGTCACCGTGCTGGACTGAAGAACTCAGCCTTCAGTTTTGCTGCCATGCTGATGAGACCAGAGTACAGAAATGATATTGACCCAAAGTACAGGAAGAAGATTGAGGCTATGGTTCGGTGAGTGACGAATGTCCACATCTCCTGTTCACTTTTTAAAAAAAACTTTGCCTCCTGCTAAAAAATTTTCAAGACTCCATCCTCTGCTCTTCCTGACCTTTCTGCTCGTTTCTTTTCATTCCACACCACAGACGTCCAGACACATCAGAGCTGGAGGAGGAAACAACTCCATGTCCCTTCTGTGGCTTCCAGCTACCACAGAATGAACTGCTGTGTATTTCCTGCAAGAACAACCTGCCCTACTGCATCGCCACGGTACGAAGACCAGATGACAGTTAGTTATGGGAAAAAAAAATTAGTTCTATGTTTATATTTTTATCAATTCATCTTTTTTCTCTTTTCATTTTCCTCAGGGTCGTCATATGCTGAAAGAAGACTGGTCTGTGTGTCCCCACTGTGAATTTCCTGCTCTCTACTCCCAGTTCATTCTGTAAGTGGTAGGCAAACATGCACACACATACACCAGCTATATTTTTCAGGTAGTGAGGTAAACGTACAACAAAAAATATATATTTTAAAGTTTGTTCGCAGTCAGTTTTAACTCATGTCATGCAGTTTTTGGTTTCCAAGCAGGACATTGTATCACTGTTTTAAGGTGCCTCTACACACAATATTATTATACTATTCTAACAATGCAGTTATACTGGAAAAGATAGAGGTTTAGGCTCCAAATTAAGATAGCATGTTTTCCACAAGACATTCTTGACATTGTGTTAAATTCTGACAGTTGCTGTTTTATCGTACTTGCACCTTTTCTATTTCAAATTAAAGGGACTAGTTTGACATTTTGAGAAATACACTTTGTTATAACACCTAACTCTGTAAAACCCAAACTTGTTGTTTTTACACTTTGGTTTTTGTACATGTACACGTGTTAATTAGTGAACAGTGGAGGAGCTGGTAGGGAGATTCTGTTGCATTTGGACAGAGCCAGGCTGGTGGTTTCTCCCTGTTTACAGTCCATATGCTAAGCTAGGCTATGCTAGCGTCTCCTGCTTTGCATCATGAGACATAAGAGTGGTACCAATCTTCTCTAAATTTAAGACATAAAGTAAATAAGTGTATCTCCCAAAATATCACACTATTCCAGTATAAGCACTGGTGAGTAGATTCATGTCTACACTGAACTTTTTTTCAGGTTGTTGGAGACAGAGACAGTGTGTCCCATGTGCTCTGAGACGCTGAGCGCCAAACAGGTGAAGAAGATCTCTGATTGTTCCAGCTACCTGCAGACTGACGAACTGGATCAATGAAGTAATAAAATTTGTGTTTAAATACATTAATTATATATTTGTATGGAATTTCTGTAGCTTTTAGTTTTATACGTTAAGTTTCAAAGATGAAATGATGCTTGATATCAACCAAAAGCCAATCAAGTAGATAGAAAATGTATATTTAGGAGAAACTGTATATTGTATTTAATAAAACATTAATAAAATAATTTTTTAAGCTTGTGAATTTTGAAAAACCATTGTAAACTGAGTGACTGAGGATGCATTAAGCATAAATAGATATTTCTGTATCAGTGAATATTTGTGGGATGAACTTTTTCACTATTAACTTGAAGTCAGTTCTGCAACTAGCTAATGATTTGCCATATTTTCTCAATTTTACTGTGACAGAAGACTAAGGAAACAAGCAAATCTTAACATTTTAGAAACTGAAAATGTGACTGCTTTTTCTGTTTTGGTAGGAAAAAAATCACAGACACTCATTAGTGGCATATTTCTCTATTAATCCTCATGAAATCTTTACAAAATTCAAATTTACAGGGTTGTCAGTGCTAACTGTAGAGCAAAGCTATAACTGTAGTTGTAGCAAAAGGCAACAGTCTTTTACACCAGTCACATTATTTACAGCCTCGACACATGGGCCAGAATTACATGACAGGAAATGTATGACATGTTACTACGGAGGTGTGCAGACATGATAATATGCAGTATTTGCTCAGTATGGCGTCACTCTGATGGAAACATGACAGGAAGTTAAACGAGAAGAAGATGTTTCTCAGCCAGTGTGGTTAGAGTCAAGTGTTGGCTGAGTGACAGATGAGTTACCTGCAGAGGTTAAGGCCAGTTTCACTACTTCCTGATGCTCGTCACTGGATCGTTTTAAGTGCAGAGACAGATATTACAGTCTGTTTGGGCAGTCAGAGGCAGACGAGGACAGTTTGTTTTCCTCCTCTGGTCATTTCTTAGCCTTGCCTTTCCCTTTGCCTTTGCCCTTCCCAGAATCCTCTTTCGTCTCCTTCTTTGGCTGCTTGGCCTTCTTCTGCTGCAGGGAGTAAACAGAACACAGACAAGATGTAAACAGAGAAAGGTAAAGAAGAAGTCTTTGGTTTGGGTTTGCTTGTCACAGTTTAAATGTTCTTACTTTGATCATAGCGTCAGCTTTCAGACCGTCCCCTTCGTCCTCGGACTCCTGAACTTCGTTGTCCACATCCTCCCCACCCAGCTCTGACTCCCCGCCACCTCCACCACGGCGGCCCTTCTTCACAGCTTGCAGGGAGTATGGCGTCAGGTGAACTTCTTTGTTGTACGCTCGTGTGAAAGCTGCCTTCACCTGCAAGGATAGTGACAGCACAGATGTTAACATTCACTGTTTGTTGGACATACAGAGGATCAACTGGGAAAAACCCAAAATCTGTGTATTTTATATTCTGAAGTATGTTAGAAGCTGCAGGACCTGTTGAATGCTAATGACTGAGAACATAATCATCAGACCAGGTCAAGTGACACACAATTACCTTAAAACAGGGAGTGTAATACTGAAAAAAATCAGCATGACAGTGCCAGTATCACACTGTGTAGCATGACCTAATGTCTAATCTCTGCAAATCTTACATTGTGATACATGCAGCTGTTTCATGGCCATTAAGGTAGAGCTGCAACAGACAATTATTTTCACCACTGATTAACTTTATTTTCTTGATTAATTATTAAAATTGTTGTGCCTAAAAATAATAATTTTAAAAAGTCAGAAAAAGTGATAAATTGTTATCATTTCTCTCAGCCAAAGGTGATGTCTTCAAAAACATCTGTCCAACAGACCAGTAGATATTCAGTTTATTATTATGTATAACAACAAAAAGTATCAAATCTTCTAATGTTTATCATTTTTCATATTAGAATAATTATTCAGTCATAAAAATAGTTTCCAATTAATCTGTCAATCGACAGATCAATTAATAGACTAATCATTGCAGCTCTACTGCCAGCCTAAGGTATAAGTTCCTTACATTTCCAAACTATACCCTCTGCCCCCCACGGCCTCCTCCTGACCTTAGAGTCCAGTTTGGAGTAGGGGTCGGGCTGTCCGCCCCAGACGGTGATCTCCATGATGCTGTCCACGTCCTCCTTGATGAGCTGATAGTCATCCAGCAGCTGCACAGCTTCGCCGGCCCCCTCGGCTCCGTGCCTCTGAAGAGGACTCAGCAGCGCCTGCCGCAGGTAGTGCAGGTAGTCCAGGTTCACTGCCTGTCTGCTGCTCAACGTCCTGCAGGAGACAAACAAATAAAATAAAAATCTGTTTGACAACGTGTAAATAGTTTCAAAACTGAGGTGCAGGTTCTACTCACTTTAAACTCATGTGTGAGGCCAGCTCCTGAACGATGCGGGAATGTTTGTTGGTGGAGGAGTTCTTGCCGAGCCAGCTGGGGAATGTGGGGAACTGACTCATGTAGCCTCTCATGAGCTCACCTGGTAACACGCTGGCGTAGATGGCCTACGAACACACACACAGATGAGCACAAAGATGAATGTATGAGCTCATGTATGAGCTTCATTCAAGTTAAAAGACAGGTTACAGGATGATAACACAGGCACTAATTAGAGTTGTCCACAGCAAATAATGTGTATAATGTGTCGAGAACACATTATACATGGAAAAAAAGCCTAGACCTGAGGCCTTTGGTGAGTGAGTTAAATTACTGTGTTAACAAAAATCTGCCATTCTTCTGCACTGTCCTATAAAGCATCAGAGGCAAGTATAAAAACAGCTACAAGTTGTATTGACCTCAAAACTGCAACTACACTACAGAGCTACAGCAGCCATGAAGATACCACGTGGAGACGGCAAGAACCGTGATTGGTCAGCTTGGCATGTTAAAGAAAAGGTGAAGCCTTGTCACAGGTTTTTCAGCCGCATTATTCAGTCGTCCATTTTACACTTATTTGACAGGACTGATTCACGTCTATTTTAATCAACACAAACGTGCAGCTGGAGTTTCACTTCTGCATTAAGGATGTAGCTGGGACCTGGAGTGTATCTTTACACTTTAAGTCTGTTATCTTATACTTTACACGTGAAACTACAGTGAATGTATTTTGACTACTTAGCACTACACTCAGTACTGTGTGTGAATGCATCCTGTGTAGACACCGATGGAGGAACATGCTGCTTTTACACTACACCGCATGTGTACACACGTCAGTTGTTGTCTCCTTTTCAGTAACAAACATCTAGCAGAACCATTTTCAACTGCAAACCTTCTGATCACCATCGTCGCTCCATGAAACAATGTCATGTTTACTTTGGGGTACATTACAACAAGCACAGAGTGGCCTGATAGTGTATAAAACAACACATCCATCTGGTCTGCTACCAAACATCCAACATTTAACTATAAATCGATCCTTATGCCACAAGGTGCTGTGGGAAATGACTGCTGTACACTTTGACATGTAAGGATAATTTCAACTTAATTTCTTAGGTTTGTGTGTGTGTGTGTGTGTGTGTGTGTGTGTGCATGGTACCTGGGTAGGCAGTAGTGACCAGTTCTGCCCAGAGCGGATCCGTCTGTCCACCAGGTCTCCATCAGAGATGGAGTCCGCTGTTTTGCTGAGCAGCACCAGGTGGGACTTCAGGTCTCCACTGTGCGAAAAGAGACAGATGAGAAATGTTAAAAGGAACAGTTCAACATCTTTTTAAATGACATTTGGTCATTTGATCTCAGGTGGGAACAGTTGGCCTCTCTCACTTGGCAGCAGCTGGACGGACATGCAGATAGTTCTCTTGGACAAAGAGCGGCGCCAGCGAGTAGTCGTGAAAGAAGAGGTCGGACTTGTCGATGAAGCTCATGTGGGCCGCCTCCTCCCCCAAAGCAAACACCTTCCTGCAGACATCAAACGGCCCCAGTTTCATGTCCTTGCGAGCGCTGGCTGCGTCAGACTTGCACTGGTCGTACGTCATCACCTTGTTTTTAGCCGACCACATGCTCAGGTTGTGGATCACCTGGAGAAAAAAACGACAAAAGCGGTGAGAGGGGAAGTTGAGGGTGGCAAACGAAGACATAACCTCAGTATGAACAGGCTTTTTTATGATACTCTGTCTTCTTTACCTGTCGGACATCCTGATTGGAAGCGAGGATAATCTCATTAAGAGCTGGGGGTGGGATCTTGATTCCTTCCTTGAATGCGATGGACATCATGGCTCCCTGAAAAATGTACACGTTTTTATATTAATTCATTTTAATTGACTGTCAGGTGTCAGACAGGATGTGTGTGTGTGTGTGTGTGTACCTTGATCTGTTCCACTCGTGGCCTTTGGAAGCGCAGATCGAAGCAGTAGTTGGCCAGTGACCTGATCTTTGGGTGGTTGCGATCGTTGCACATGCAGATGATGGGAATCTTTGAACTTCTGATCAGGCCGATCATCTCCTACAAGGAGGTCAGAGGTCAGTGTCAAGAACAAATGGCGAAGAAACAAAGAAGCACTGAATCTTAAGGAGAGTTGGAGCAGACCGATTATCAGACTGAATTTCTGTTTTGTGTCACTTTGTTTTTCAGTCTGAAATTGTGTTCTTATTTTGCAGGAAACAAACAGTAGCAACAAATGTATCCCCGCTTTTACTGTCAAAGTGAAGAAGTATGATCAACCGCCCCTCTTTTACAGACTAACAGAGAAATGTGTTTTTTATTTATTCACCTGGATTCCTCCTCTGTCCTCGTTGCCAGCCATGCCATCGACCTCATCCATGATCAGGACGTGTTTACTGCTCACTGTCTGAGACGTGCCTATGAAAACACACACACCAACAGTTACATACACCACAGAGTGCAACTGAATTGCAAAGACAAATTTCTACAAAAGGACAATAATTTCTGAACTCACATTTTACATCACTATCTTTTATACTTGTAAGCTGCTTCACAATAAAAACTTTTCAGTACAAACCATATAGTTACATTCAGTTGAGCCGGATAAGTTAGTGAAAAGTTGACATGATTTAATGATCAAATTAACCAGAAAATATATAGCTTAAGCATTAAAATGTGTACGAATCAATGTCTGTTTCCTGCACAGTTTCTGTTCACGTCCTTGCTCTTCAAAACTACAGACGTTACACATCCATACCACTGTATTTTGAAAAAGCAGCTCATCATTTTTATGTGCCTGTGTGTGTGTCTGTAAAGGCTGATGTAGGTTCAAATGTGAATCAGCCAGAAATACCTTTGTAGAAGTTCTCGATGCTGGTGTTGTTGAGCGACTCTGCGACGACTTCCTTCAGGCTGTTTTTGCTGCGAGTACAGCTGGCGTTCATCTCCACGTAGCTGACGCCCAGCTCCTACAGGCCGACACAAACAAACACAATGTCCAAGTTTAAGACCTTGTTTGACCCAGCTCAGAGTCACGGCTGCAGCAGTACTTAAAAAGTTTTCAGACTGACCTCGCAGACCAGGGCAGCAGTGGTGGTCTTCCCCACCCCCGGAGGTCCAGAGAGCAGAGCGGCTTTATATCCAGAGCCGTCGTCTTTCCCTCCTCCAAATTTACCAAACCGTGCTAAAAACACAAAACACACGGTCTTCAGCACATGTACATTTTCAGCGTACAAACAAAATTAGCTTCAGCTTTGTCTGCTACCTGGTGGTGGCTTGGAGGCGGTGGCGCTGTGGTTTTTGTACCAGTTCTGCAGCCAGCGCAGCAGCTTATTGGCACAGCTCTGATCCCCCTGCTGGCCAATCACAGTCTTCAGAGAGCGCGGGCGGTACTTGTCCACCCACAGCAGACTGGCGCCCTCCTCGGTCGCTGATGGGGATGACGGTCCTGGGGCTGAAGACGAACAGGCGGGGGAGGAGGAGGAGGAAAGACCCAGGTCCCTCCGAGCCGTGTGACCTGAACCTCTCCCAGACGGAGTGCCGCCACCTCTGGTCCTGCCACCTTGTGCCAGGCCGGTCTTTGACGGGCTCGGGGTGTGAGGGGACCTGGAGTTACCCTTGGAGGGAGAGATCTTCTGGGCTTTGGGGGTGCTTTTTGAGCCAGGGGGAGTCTTGGTCTTTGAGGCTTTGCTCTAATTGACAGAGGAGGGGAAAAAGAAAACATCACGTGACAGTTACAGCACGTCAATAAAATTCATCCTTAAAAGCAGAGCTGAAATGATTAGTTGTTAAAAATTAAAAAAAAAAAAAAAAAAAAGTCTAAACAACTACTTTTTGGGCTCAACACCATAAATTATCCCATAAACAGCATGATATACTATATTTCAGGAGATAACCTGAGTGCTGACCTCTGCCTCTGCAGCAATCTCATACTTGGACTTCTTTCCTGGTTTGGTTCTGATCAGCTCCAACAGACCGTCCTCATCCAGGACCTTTGTACCAAAACTTTCCGCCTGAGCAGAGCGAGATAACACAATATTAAAGCCAAACTGTACAAACAGTGTATTTGAGGAACAGATTGGAGGGAAATAGTACAGAAAAAAGGCAGAAAGGGAAAGAAAGAGGGAAGAAAGTCTAAAATTGTTGTGAGTGCTGCTGCTTGTATATTTATATTTTACTATGTATAAACTTATAAAGCTTTGATGCTACAAAAACTATTCAGATATCAATGTGTGTCATTTTGTTCAGTTTGCTGCTTGTTAACAACATTTGGGTTTTTGATATTTGGATATTGACGTGCTAGGACTGAAAAACTTGCATATAACTGTGAATAAGCTCATTATGATGGCATGTACATTTTATCAGTTATATACCGTGTATTAAAGCTTATACCTCAGCATCAGCATCAGTGCTCACAGTGATCAGACACATTTTACTCAGGAAATTAATCTGTTCTTATAAGGTTACGAGGTCGTTCACCTTCTCGAGCTTGGAGACTCCGCTGTCCCTGCCCTGCACCAGGTAGGTGGTCTTTTTGCTGACGTTACCCGTCACCTTGCCTCCGTAGCGCTCGATGAGGGATTTGGCGTCATCTCTCTCCATGGACTCGAGGACCCCCGTCAACACAAACACACAGCCCTCCAAACAGTTCTCTGCTCCCTGGAAAACACAAAGTATAGAGACAGAGACAGAGATCAAGACCAAGACGAAGATGGTGGTCAGCAGCTTTTCTTTCAGCAGCTGTCTGCCCGAGGACTGGTGTGCATTATTACCGTTGGGATTTCCTTGGAGCCCAGGGCTCGTGGTCCGTCTCGGTTGAGGTAGTTCCTGTAAGCCGAGGCGTTGACTTTCTTCTTCTCAGCGTCGTCAGGACTTGTGCTTGTGCTCTGATCAGATTGAAAGAGGAAGACATTTAACTTTTGGCCTTCAGCTACAAACAAAGTGATTTACTGATGTGACATGTGCAAAGCTCACCTCTGGTTTCTTGGGAGACGTTTTAAGTGCAGTGGGCGTCGTTCCTGTTTTGGGCGTGAACTTCATGTCTGAGCTCGACGAAGTGAGGGGCTCCTTTCTGGGAGAGGTTTTAATTTTTGTGGGTGAAATGGGGGTCTTGCTCTTCGGCCCTACGTCCTTCTCCTCATCCTTTTTCTTCATTAAGGCCAGTTTGGAGCTGGCTTTGGCAGGGGCGGGGTTCTTCTTCGGAGACGGACTGATCACGTCCTCCGACACACTCCGGTTGGTCTTCGACGGGCTGCTGGTGCCTCCGGCAGCAGAGTCCGTGCGGCTCTTTTTGGGAATGGCGGCAGGGGCTTGTTTTCCATCAGAGCCTTTACGAGCCTGGATGAGGGGACACACACAGATTTATTATATTTAACAACCACTAACATGAGAAGTGAGTGTGCCTTTTTATCATCATGTTCATCACCTTCTTTGCCTGTGGCTCTGCATCCACCATGGCCAGTGTTCTGGCAAACTCCTCATCGTCATGGACCTGCTTTTCCAGCTGAGTGAAGTCAGAAAGAAGAAAGCAACAGCGTGAGGATGGAGAAGCAGAGGCCAAGCACAAAGAAACTTTAACTAAGGAGCAAATTCTGCCACAATTTTTGCATTCAAGTATTCAAGCAAACATTATATCAATGTTTAGAATTTCAGGAATTCTCAAAATGATTCATAACAACTTGTACATTTTCACAAACATTCCCAGGCTTGGGAAACTTTAAAGTCCATAACTTGTGCAGACTTTTTAATGACTGCACCGTCCCTCATACTCACAACAGACAGTCACACTGGCTAAGACCTTAATAACACTTTTTCACTATTGATTAATGCACATTATCTTCCTAGATGAGTCTTTTTGTCTAAAAAAATGCTGAAAATTTGGAAGGAAAGTATCAAATTCACACATTTTTACATGAAAACTGATTTGAAAAGATTCATTGATTATCAAAATAATGTCAGATTAATTTTCTGTCAGTTGATACTTCTCGATCAACTACTTATTTCAGCTCTGATTACTGGTTAAATGAGCAGCTGTTACGTTGATGAGCTCACCTCCATGTCCTCCTCCATCTGCAGCTGCCTGGCCAGTTCCTCATCACTGATCAGATCATCTGTGTCCTGAGTTGGCTGAGGAGTAGATGAGTTTTTACAAAGTCAGTTTGCTGTAAATTGATGATCTTAATGGTCTGGGCATAAAAGCAATACATGAAAAGAATGAGAGGGTTTGAACAGAGGAAAATCACTCTTCAGCACTCACAGCCTTTCGTTTGGTGCTGGCTACCAGCTTCTTGTCTGAGCGCTGAACAGTCCCGCTGCCGAAGTAGTCGAGCACCGAGGTGGGGGTTTGTTTGGTCTGAGGAGGCGGGGCTGACTTAGGGGTGACGGGTGCAGGAGGAGACTTCACCCCAGTTTTCCCCTGCGCAGAGGAGGGCCTCACAGGAGACTTCACCTTCTCTTTGGCCCCCGGACAAGCACCTGACTTGGTCTGTTTGGACGTGTCGTTCTGCTTGGTTTTGGAAACCTTCTTCAAAGACTGAAAGTTGTCACTGTCTGAGTCTACGAGCAAAAAAGAAAAATATCTTATCAAAACAGGTCTAAAGTAAACAAACAGAATTGCGAGGACAGGAGCCCGAACATGTGCAGTGATGTCTGAAATAACAATAAACCATCACCTGTTTCAGAGACATACTGCACTGGATCTTTTTTGGGAGGCGGCGTGGCCTTGCTGGTCTTCTGTTTCCCTTTTGATTTGTCTTTGGGGGATTTCTTTGACTTCACCACTGGCTCCTCCTCCTCTGAGTCTGGACAGAAAAACAAGGATGTGTGACGAAGAAAAGACACAAGGAGGATGAAGAGCAACGTGCAAATGTGTCAAGGCTCATGTAGCAGCACACAGTCATACATACCTGACACTATGACTGCATGTTTCTTTCGTTTTTTTTCACCATCCTTGCGTTTCTCCTCTGTTTTGGAGCTTCTGACCTGAGAAACATAAACCAATATTAACATTCATGAGCCATGAAACAGAGGAATCACTAGAATAAGAAAGACAAAGATAATGGTGCTGAAGTCAGCTTCACATCCAGGAGTTAAGGGGAAAGTTAAAGGGCACATAAATGACAACACTGAGCGACATTCAGTTTTTTTTTATCCACTTATTGTTATGAAAGTGTGAAATCCTGGATAAAGTCTTTACACTGTTTTAAATCCTCTTTCAGATTTGCGAAAACACTTCAAACCAGGTCTAGGTTAAAACCTACTCTTCGCAGGCTTGTCAAATCTGGACTTGTTTAACAAGGATTTCACTCCTTTTTTCACATCCACATCAGACCAGGTCTAGATGTAAACCCCCTACGCTTAGACTTGCCAAATGTGGACTAGATTATTCCAGACAAGTTAACAACTCTATACAACATATTTTCAGATTTGTTAAACATATTCAACTTTAGAAAACACAAAAAGCAAGGCTCTACTGCATTTTTCAAACGCAGACCACACTGGTTGGCCCACGTCTAGACCAAAAACCATTCAACTTGTAAAATCTGGACTAGATTAAGAGGGAGAGTGTAAAGATTTTTTTAATAGTCAACATGATTTCCTTGCCTTGGTGGTCTCTTTCTTTTTCTGTTTCACCTCCTCCTCCTCTGAAGACAGAGACTTCTTCTTCTTCTCCTCTGCTTTCAGGTTTCCATTCGGGGCTGGTTTCTGCACCACATGCTTCGCTGCAGTTGGTGCAAAGAACCGCCTGATGTCCTGTGGGCACACAGACAACATGTTTGATGAGTTCACCATGAAATCAAACACACAGGCGAACAACATCCATACTTTTACACTCTGAGGATTTCATTTTCTGACCTGGGTTGTGCAAAAAAACGTGCATTATTTCGATTTAATGAACAAAACAGCAGGTAAAATATCAACTGTTACACGAGTAAAGATGATCATAGTGTGATGATTAACTTTCAATAACAGGCTGACAAGTTTATCCTCTTTAGCTGCAGCTAACAAGGCGCAGGTTTAACGACACAGCAGCGTCGTTTTCACTTTGTTAAACCACTTTCTTTACACGTGCACCTCGCATCTACTTTAAAATCTGCAACGTACCATTATGAAGACGTTTTCTCGCGGTTTTTAATTCAGGTTATCTGTCAGGAAAGTAACTAAATCCTGCAGCCGCTTGGCGCGAACTGGAGCTCTGCGGTCGCCTGGAGATGACGAACGACCGGGAGATGGTTGGTGTGCGTCACATGCGTCACTCTGCGTGTTTAATTTTCAAAATAAAAAAATAAAGTACAATGAAATTAAATTAATTAAGACACGTTATCTTTAAATTAGAAAATGTCTCACTGGCACTCAGCGTGTATTTTGTAAATAAAATAAAATAAACATACAATAAAAAATTACAAAATAAATAAAAACAATAAAATTATTCTTCACGTAAAAAATGCCACACTGAAACCCAGTATCCCTGAAAATATTACCGAGGAGTTGATAAAATGTTATGAGATTTAAGGGGAAAAAATCTTAAACTTAAAACAGACGTCATTCGAGAGAGACGAGAACAAGTCAGGACAAAATCTTGGTCTCTTCAATTTTATATTAATACCATGAATACATGGATTAGAGAATTTCTGGGGAAAAGATCTCTCACTACATATTTATTTGGTCACACCGGTGGCTGTTTTTTTCTGTGATGAAAAGTCGTTTATCTGTAGACAAAAACAAACTTGACTGTTTTGGTGCAATTGGTAAACAAAAATAAATGGCATTACTTTGATTTCCAGAATTTCTTTTGTGTATCTACCACATTAATACAATATTTTTAATGCAATTCATACTGGTTTTCAAGGACCTGTAATCTCAGGGACTGTTGTTAGTCTGTTCTGTATACATTTTCATCGAGGATATAGATATTTGGAATTAACTGCACCATTGACTTGTTGTGAATGAAAAACAGCAACAAGCAGAAAAAAAAGTATTTCATAATTTCACAGCTAGATTATATTTTTCCTGTTTATTTACATGATCAACAGGGTTTCTTGAGGCCAGCTACACTACGGGTTTGAATATCAACCCTGAGGCAAACATCACAGTGACACTAAATTCTTGCCTGTAGATAAAATTTCCTTTGTTCAAACTTTCATTTTAATTTTGTATTAATAGGTTTGCTTTGATGTTGAACTAATTTCACAAGTGCTTTTCACTAAAACTGAGCAAATCAAATAAAGGAGACAAACAAGCCGGGGATTAAATGGAAAAGTTGGTAGTTTTTTATTGGTCATAAGAGAACATGGTGAACATTTATTCGGCATCTGGCTCCACCACAGTGGTCTTCTCGCTGACGTAGATGCCGTCCAGGAACTTCCTGATGTCCTTCTTTCTGACCGTGGTGGCCTGTTGGATCAAGGCCGCTGAAAGAAAACAGATGAACAGAGTCTGAGCGGAGAAAAACAAATTTACTGAGGTCTGGCAGCCTTAAGGAAGATTTAGTTTAACAAGATTTAACAACTTAGATTTGGAGCTGAACTACAACAATGAAAGCATCTGACAAACACCACACAGGGCTGGGCAATAGTTTAATATCTGTAATCAGACTCTCAGTACATACATATTGTGGTGAGATCATGTAACAATTAAAAACTTACTTTTGAAGCGTTTCACTGTGATAAGGAATTAAAACTTAAATGCAGTTGAATTTCTTTGTCTACAGCTGCCATGTGATTTAACATATGCCACTAAACTCTCAGAGCCAGATGCCAAAATCTGGAAGCGATATTCTTCGTAGCCAATTGTTTATCTTTATTCAACATTTTTGGCTCTGGAAAATAATTTTTTTTTTTTAATTCACCAATCATATCACCCAGCCCTAACACCAATTTCAAGCAATCAAGCAGAGCCACAATGCTTTCCATAAAAACTTGAGATTGCAGACATCTCTGGAGCAGAATTAAAGAAAAGATGAAACATGCCTTTACAAAAGACAGACAGCATAAGGAGCAAGCAAAGACAAAGAAAACAGAAGAGCCCCCCCCCCGTAGGTCACAGGGGAGGGCAGCTTCGACGGCATCATCTAACCTCTACGAGTGCAGATGTAACGTTTACTGATCCGGCTCCACTACTGTTCCCTTCTCAGACACGTAAATACCGTCCAAGAACTTTCTGATATCCTTATTTTTGACTGTGGTGGCCTGCTGGATCAGAGCAGCTGGAACAGAGAGAAGGTGGAGGGGTCACGTCACACAGGGATCACAATAATTACAGAGGAAGGTGGAGGGGAGAGATGGAGGAGGAAACATCACTGGAGAGAGACAGTGAGGTGAGAGCTTTGTTTAGGCTCTGAAATCCAGTTAGTTTATTCAACTAGTATATATGAGGAAATAAAAATATCTATTGCTTTTGTTTATTTCATGGTGTCAGAAAATAGTTTACAGCAATATTTTTGCATCTTTTGGATAACGGTTTGCAATCTCACATGGATGTAGGCAGAAACATGAATACCAGCATGGCTAGTGAATGCGAGACAGAACCAGGTCGCTCCGAACAGAAGGACCAGCCAAGAAATCGAGGAGCTCGTTTCAAAACGAGGGGCTACCTCTGTGGCATGGACCTGGTTTAGTTACGAAAAGTCTGACAGACCAGAATACTGCAAATTATGCTGCACACTGGTCCCAACAACAGACTCAAACACCACCAGGCATGTTTTGTTTTCTTGTTATGCTTCATATATTTTTGTTGTGAGCCTTATATTGCTGCTAGTTTAAAGTACAATGTTAAGTTTTGGTATATTCCTGTAATCATTTGTTTCTGAAAAGTGATTTATATTTTATATTTTTACACATTGTTAATAAAACATTTGACAGAAGTTCTAAATAAAAGAGAAAAATAATCACATATAAATGAGCACCATTTAGTTTTGAGTATTTTCAAAATGTAAAAAAGAAACAGTCTTTTCCATGTGATCATTATATGTCAACTATTAATTTACAGAAAATGTACTATAACATGATATATATTCTGATCAGGATGTGAGATGATTTATATCAGAGTATAAGATTTTGGTCGTATCGCACAGCCCTATCATACGCTGTCGACTGCAGTGCCTGTAAAGCTTAGAAGTCAGGACACAAGGCAACTGTTTCATTTCAAGTCCTATGTACTGGAGTAAAGAACCAACAAGAAGAAGACATGTCACTGTCCTACAAACAGTTCTGTATTAACAGTGGACATGGAGGGAGAGAGGGTGGGTTCACTTCAAAACACTAACAGTTGACGGAGTGAAGGTGTTGGACTGAAATCTTACTGACCAGGGACAAATAAAAACTGAACTGAGGTCTGAGTGATGGTGGTTTTTGTACAATATTTGGTGCTGGACATCGACATTACTGATGACTGAAGTCAGTAGTTCTCAATCGTTTATCTTTGCTTTTCCCTGACTCAGCACATGTATAACCTTCTGACACGGGTCGTATGTTGATTTTGACTTTATTATAAAAGTTTGGTGACCACTGATTTCAGCATCTGTGGGATCAATCACTACCCTCTGCAAAATACTAATTAGACATGAAAACACAACTTGGCAGGATTAATTACTGCACCACAGGACTGATGTGAGATATCCTGGAGGAGGTACCAGCCCTCTGACAATCACATGCCACCATCAAATTTCCTGTGATCTTCAGTTCATCATGAGCTTGATAAAATTTGTATTTTACATCAACGCTGCCTGAGCTGAAATGATTACAGCTGCTGAGGAAGAAGTGGACAGACGTACTTGAGTTAGACACCAGCTCGACGTCGTTGCCCTCCAGCACCAGCTCGTCCTTCTGGGCAGCTGAGACTGAACACACCACACCTGAAAGAGAGGGACGCAGGAGAAAAGATTAACACGTGATCAAGTGATGCAATGGACTTATACAAGGTAAGAGCACTTCACTTTGAGGATCCACATTTAGCTCAAAGACGCCTCAAAATGCAGGTGCTGTACTTCAAGCTGCAAACCCTAAAATCTGAGCCAGTCACCACAGAGAAACTATTCAGGAACTTGTATCAATCAATCCTGGTCTGGTGGTTTTAAGAAGAGGTTGTACTTTTCCAGAGAGAAGGCAGTACATGAAAAATCTATATTTAGGTTGGGACATCACACATTCAAAATACAGAGAAAATCAAATTCGTTCACTTTAGTAACTTTGGTCAAATGTATTTCATGGAAATTTCCTCACTGTGGGATGAATAAAGGATTATACCATCTTTACAGGAATGTGTTCTGATCCCTTGTTGCTCTTATCATAATTTACTAATAGTAGTATTGTGATGCTGAAATCCATGTCAGGTGCTTAATGTAGGTCAAATATGACTGTGCACAAGAGACTGTTGTCTGTAGTACTTATTTAAGTGGAAGTAAGTGGTTGGGGGTTCAATGATGTGGCAGAATATGACAAGTCATTAGGTTTGGACTGTTAGAAATAAAATATCAAAATAGATAACCTCTGACGTATTTCTTGCTTTACAGAAAAAAAAAGTAATCAGCAGTCTAATAAATGCTGAAGTAAATTCTTAGTTGCAGTCTGACACCCCAAAGCTTAAATTTACTCCACCTCTTGGAATACATCTTCAAAAACTGGATCTTACAGGAAATACTGTTTTGTTCTTGTCAAAACTGCATCATCACCGTGACTTTCAGACTCACCAGGCCTCATTCGGACGCGGCGGATGTACTTCTCTCCCAAGAAGTTCCTGATCTCCACCAGAGTGCCGGCCTCCTGGATGACGACGTTAATGGGGAAATGGGCGTACACAGAGCGCATTTTGTATCTGAAACCCTGCAGTCGAAGAATGAAAGAGAGAGGGAGCCACTTAGCCGGACTGTAATGGCAAACAAAACAAATTCTCCAACAATGGCCAGCGTGTGACTTTAGGAGAGATTATACCAGTTTAGCAATGATCATGAGCCAATAACTCGAGACTTGATAATGAAATCTCACCAGAGTGACGCCCTTGATCATGTTCTGGACGTGGCTGCAGATGGTGCGGACTGTGGCCAGCTCCTTCCTGTTTCCCCACCATTTATCCACACGAAGCTGAGGAGGAAAAGAGCGACACACATTACTGTCACCGCACTGGACTAACGCACAGAAGCATTACATGAGACCAAACGCTTCATGACAGTGGCACACAAATCACTGCTTTGTGTATCAATCTGATTATCTTCCTTTTTTTTTACATTGGTTATTGTGGGAATGATTTAAACCGTAACTGCCCAGCTGTACTAGAGTCAATCTACACATTGCAGAACAGAAATTAGCTACATTATTCATTTGAAGTTGTGTCTCTGGACTCCTGGCAAATGTAAAACCAATATTAAATCTTTTATAGCTCTGTTTTTGGGCCCTACTAACTCCTGATGTAAATAGGTGGCTCTTTAGCTGCTAAATGCGCCACTGTCTTCATCAGCTCATTAACAAAACATAAACAGAGCAGTGAGTGTCAACCAAACAGTAAATTTATGAGCCAGAAAACTAAACAATGAGCTGAAACTCAAATAGAGCTGCAGATTCAGGTGTTACTAAGTGTAGGTTGGTCCCCTTCACACCGTTATTTTATACACTCATCTAAATTGCAGTTTTTCTAAGTGCTCTTCATCTGACACATACAGTGCATAATAATCCTCCTCGTTTTGCTCATCCTTACCTTCTTCTGTTTCTTGCCCAGCAGGCTGAGCTCCAGGTTGATGTGGTTGAACTCTCTGGTGAGTTTGCCACGGGGCCCCTTGACAATCACTGTCCGGCCCTTCAACCTCACCTCGACTGCACAGAACAGGAATAAAATAAGGCAAGAGAAAAAGAACAGACACAAAGGGTGAGAGGCCAGTAAGCACACAAGTTAAAATACAAGCATTCAGTAGATCCTGGTAGTCTGACCAGTTTCTTACCATTGTCGGGGATGTCGACAGTCTGACTGCTGAGAATGGTCTTCATTCTGTGAAGAGACAAACGTGTTTAATGCTCTGAAGCCTGTTCACACGCCTTATATGTGACAACTGTGTTAACTTAAACTGTAGTTTTTAAGGTCAGGTTAAAGCGTGTAATGAATGGCTGGCATCGCATGCTGCACAGCTAACAGTCAGAATATAAAGTGTAGTCTCATGTTGACACAAGTTTCTAATTGAAACGTGTACAGTGTCAAACTGAATACAGCCACACTACGGTATCTCAACTAGCGCTAATGCTAACGTGGAGCTAATTCAGGCAGTCAGACCGGTGTTTCACGTGTGTATTACTCCAATGTTAAATTTCACCAACATGTTAGTGGCCGTAAGTACCAACTGGAGCCATACGAAGGTTAATCTTTACTAAATAATACTGTTCAACCCGCTGCGGCCCTCAGCAGCGTCAGGCCTGAGAACAGGCAGCGAGAAAAAACATCTAATTTATCTCCTCACAAAACCTAAATTAAAGCCAAAATACAGCCTGTAATGTGAAATATAAAGCTTTCCGCGTCTGACGCTTCGAAATTAAGACAAAACCATGTTTAATTGACACAGATGGAGTTAGATGAAACCCCAGGTACAGTTTTTCAGCTATCCTCACCTCGCCGGTAGCAGAGGAAAGGAGGAAGGAAGGACGTCACGACGCTGTTGTAGAGCACGTACGTGCCGTCATCAGGCATTACCAGACGATCTGACTGATGATCACAGTAACGTCTGGGTCAAGATCGATAATACTCATGACAGAAGTGTAGCAAAATAATTTTAGCTGTAAAACTATGAGCAAAGACCAGCTAAACATAGAGAAGTAGTTTTTTGATCTCTTTTTATTTATTGCATTTTCCGTTTAGCTCTGCCGTGTTCAGGTCATATCGGAAAAACCATAAGCTGCGTGGGAAAATCGTTAATGTCAGCCTCGGCTAAATATAAAAAATAAATAAATTCTTCATTTCTTCCGTTCCTGTTGTTATCTCTCTGTTAGATTTGTCAACTTTTTATGCTGCTGTCTTGCTCGGGTCTTCCTTGTAAAAAACGGTATAAAGAGTTTTTGTTTTTTGTAAAAGAAGTCTTTTACACCTAAAAACAGCTAATTTGGTGTATTTAGCTAGTGTTGGAATCATCAGTGAACGCCCTCAGGAGGACAGACGGTTCCCAGTAGAAATACAACAATAGTTGTTGTTTTGAATATCTATATTGGTGTGAAAACAATCAAATGGTAATTATTATTATTATTGCTATCATTATAAGATTACATCCTAGCACATGAAAGAGGTTTACCTATTTCCCCACTCTGTCCACGTAACGTCAATGCGGCACCAGACCAAAGCAGTCGCTCGTCGAGTTTGTTGCCAATGACAGTCGCCTGCTAACTAAAGTCATGGCGTTGCTCAAACAAAGTTGCTGTGTTGCTGGTCGTTTCTCCACACACTATCTGTGGCTGAGTCCCAGATGTTTCCCACATGTGAGTATTTCCACTCGGACATTGTCCAGCCAGCAGCTGGCTAGCTAATCTGTTAACGGGTACCGTCCGCGGTGAAGCCCGTGTCACGGGCCTGGAGGTGGCAGCCTGTAGTGTGGTGTATGTTTTGTAACTCAGCTGTAGTGTCTTCAAGGCTGTTATTAACCAGATAGGTGTTCGACAACATCATGACAATGTGTGATTGTGTGAAAAGACCCAATAAAGCAGAGGTACGTGAACTAACCACCCCGGGGGTCTGCCTCTCTAGGTTTATACCAGCAGTCTGACAACTGCGGCCAAATCCTCCCCGGACCGGGCTGACAGAAGGAAGGAGCTTCTGGACGATGACGGGCCTGATCTGCAAGACTTTATTTCAGGGGATCTGTCGGAGAAAAGCAAGTGGGCAGAGTACAAAGGCAACCTGAAGAGACAGAAGGGAGAGAGGTGAGATTTTCAGCTCCCGTGGGTTCAAGAAAAACGTCTTTGAGCGTGGTATCAGAAGGGTTCAAAGACCAGATCAGACAAAACCTTATCATCCAGACTCTGTGGAGCTGAGTTAACACAAAGTGTCCTTGAAATCATGCCTTTAAGAGAAATTGTTCGAGGTGGCATGCTACACAGATCCTCATTTAATTATTTATTTATTGGTTTATTTGACAGGGACCCTGCATATTAATGAATGTTGCTGTAAATGTTTTTCATCTGGACAGATGTTACACAGTCAAGCTAAAAAACTTAATGTGATGGTATATAAACATGTAGAACAATAATAAAAAAGAGAAGAAATATTAATATTAGGTTGTTTTTTTTTCCAAAAACAAAAACAAAAAACAGGGCTAAATATAACAACATTGTGCTGCATTATCAGACATTAAATCAAACATGTAAAGCAGAGGCACAGACATAAAAAGCACACAGTTCCTACAATGCTATTCATTCATATGCATACATGTAGATTGTGTGTGTATGTGTGTGTATGTACACTAGATATGGTTTGTCTTACGTTATTTATACCAGATTTATAGTTAAAGTAAAATTAAGTGTTAACACTTTTGAAACATAAAATAAGTAAATTTTGTACATGTGTATTAGGATGAGGCAATCTAATGTAAGTTGTGTATATTGATCTGCACTACACAACTTACAGTTTTACTGCTGTATCGGGCATTCTACGTCTGCAGCATGATTGTTATTATTTAACTTATTCAGTAGGATTGTTTTATGGCAGAATGAATACAGCATTTTTAAATCAGTGTAAAAAAAACCTTCATTGATTTACATGATGATTTTTCAGGTGACACCCCCTTCTAGTTATTCTACCTTTTAATGTTTTTCTCAGTTGAATTTCCACAAAAGTTACTCTATCACATTACACAGTGACATATACTGTGACATGTAGTGACCGGCTCTGCTGTTGTGTCACGTCAGGCTACGGCTCCCTCCGTGGCTCAAGACAGAGATCCCCATCGGAAAGAACTACAACAGGCTGAAGAACACGCTGAGAGATCTCAACCTGCACACAGTAAGTTTCATGTCTGCAAGTACATACAGCTGCATAAAAAGTCTTGAATTTAATTGGGTGATTCTCATGTGTTACCTGTGTCTCTGTCTGTTTTCTCAGGTGTGTGAGGAGGCCAGGTGTCCAAACATTGGGGAGTGCTGGGGAGGAGGAGAGTATGCCACGGCTACAGCCACCATCATGGTCAGTCTCCTGGCACACTGTGACAAAGAAGCACTTTGAGTTCCTTAACTACACATCTAGTACACATGAACCTGTCTGTAGCAGCAGCCCTGTGACGTACTGTACATATGGCTGAGGCCTCCCCCCTCCCCTCTCTCTCTGTATATAGTTGATGGGAGACACATGCACCCGTGGATGCAGGTTCTGCTCGGTAAAGACGGCCCGTCGGCCCCCGCCTCTGGACCCAGATGAGCCCTATAATACAGCCAAGGCCATCGCTGCCTGGGGGCTGGACTACGTGGTTCTCACCTCAGTCGACAGAGATGGTAACAGCCTCCTACTTCAGTGTATTTCACTAACTCTTCCTGCTGTGGGTAGCAATAACACTTTCATTTTTACAAGACAAAAGGAAGCACTCTCAAAGATGGAAGATAATCTGGTTTCAAATTAGTTTCTTGGCTACAATATCTTTATCAGGATGAAATCTGAGGTCGGTTCTGGTATCTTTAGATAGGGTTGGTTAGTCACATGATTTCTAAATCAGTAAAAATACATTACAGTCATATTTTCTAAAATATTACTATAGATTTAAAATGTTTACAAAAGTAGAGTGTCCACAAATTCAAAATAAAGGCAATCATAACTTGTTCTAATGCAACTTTTTCCCTTTCTGTTTAGATATTGCCGATGGAGGCGCGGAGCACTTTGCCAAGACTGTTTCTAACCTGAAGGAAAGGTAAAGTCTCCCATCTCTTTTGGATTTATTGAGCATTTTTGTCTCCTAACATCTGCAAAAATGAAAAAATACACACCTTTGTCATCTTCATCCAGAAAACCTCAGATCCTGGTCGAGTGTCTGACTCCAGATTTCCGTGGTGACCTGGCAGCAGTGGAGAAGATCGCCCTGTCAGGGTTAGACGTTTACGCACACAATGTGGAGACAGTGCGTGAGCTTCAAAGGTATTTAAACTGAACATATTGCTTCTCTAGTTCCTGTGTTTTCATAAAATGATAAATGCTCAAAGCCTCAATGCCTTAAGTCGTCGGGTCCACATGGTATAAAATAAAGTTTATATTTTCAAGACAGACAAATAAAAAGTTGAAGTGTTGGTTGCAGCTCTGCCACAAGAGGGAGGTCAGTTACAGGGAAGGAAAACAGTAATACACATAATGACCTGCAGGTGGTGCATAAGAGCTGTTTCCCTGCTGTTAGTTAAACTGCAGAAATGAAAACACAGACAAAATGCACCGGAGAGATTTTCCTCCTTGATCATGTTAATTGTCCGCAGTAATTTTGGTCTGTAATTTCAGCGTAGGGTTATACAGCAAATTTACCTCTTGAAGTATTTATTTCAAATGCTCAGGATGTCTTTCTGTCCCACCTGTTTTCCAGGCATGTACGTGACCCCAGGGCAAACTTTGACCAGTCTCTGAGCGTCCTGAAACACGCTAAAAAGGTCAACCCCACTGTTCTCACCAAGACCTCCATCATGCTGGGACTGGGGGAGACTGACCAACAGATACGCGACACCTTCACCGGTGTGTACGCTCACTACTCACAAATAAAAACACTGTGATGTAAACTACACCAGTTTCCTGATCACACTGTTGCTGTTGCTGTTGCAGAGCTGCGAGAGGCAGGAGTGGACTGTCTAACACTCGGGCAGTACATGCAGCCCACCAAGCGCCACCTAAAGGTAGGCACTTTATACTCTGCACGAGATTCCCAATATACTACGGCAGCAGAGAACTGACAACGTGTTTTTTGGGTTTAGGTGGAAGAATACATCACTCCAGAGAGGTTTGCCCACTGGGAGAAAGTTGGGAACGATATGGGCTTTGTTTACACGGCCAGCGGGCCACTGGTGCGCTCCTCCTACAAAGCAGGTGAGAAACTTCATATTTACCACCTTATTTAATATCCATCAAAGTCTTTGTCTCAAGGAGAAAAGAGTATGTTTTCAATCTGCTTTCTTTCCTTTTTACAGGTGAGTTTTTCCTGAAGAATCTACTGAAGAAGAGAAAAGCAGAAGTCACTGTAGCAGAATGAAAACCAGCAGCTGCTACAGTCTGCCCTGCATATTGCTCTCACCTCGTCCCCACCTTTAGCTACACACATTTACAGCTACAAGATCAGATTTACTCCTGCAGCACTGTTATGAGCCATAGCACAAGAAACATGTTTATCATAATGAGCATTAAGAAGCTGTGCAGTTTTAAAAAAAGAAGGCAGGTGGCTTTAAATAAGGGTACAGGAGTGACGTTAAGTACAGGGACCATTCTGTTACTTCTGCTACTTTTCAGTGCACCTGTCCTTTACCTGTGACGACCTAGAGGTCTACATTTTAGCGAGAGGAGATCAAAGAGAACAAAGGGCAGAGAGAGGCCTGCAGATATGTAGATAAACCAGGGTACAGACTCTGTCCACGTAATCCTGCCAGGAGAAAATACAGCCTGGTGTGAGCAGTAGCTGTAATTTCCAATCTCTGCACCTCAGGGGCCCCCTAAATCATACCCCCCATCAACTCCCTCCCCTCAGGGGCTCCTGGACTTCAGGTAAAGAGCCACTGACCTTTGACAGTGAGCTCTGTTTATGAGCGCTTTGATGTCTGCAGTTTCAGGACTGATGGTTTAATGAAGCAAGAGGGTATTTGGTTTTGGTCTGAGGGTTCTTGCAGCGACTCAGAAGTGAAATTATATAATAACAGATCTATGTCTGCAAGGGCTACTTTATTACATTAGAAAAAGAACAAGCTGAGCCCACACTTTTTCTAATGTAATAAAATTTGAATTAAATACCATGACAAGAAAGATGTATGTTTATGCCGCACACTGACTGTTTAGACAAAACGAATCTTTAAAATGCACATTTATATTTAAATAATTAAAACCTCTCAGTTCACATTTGCTGGTTTGTGTTTTTTTTTTTCCTCTACATCAGTTTAGAATAAACAACAGTCTCAAATTAAGGACACACATCACGTTTTATTGCATTGGCCCTTTAAGTAAACAGTCACTAATACAGAGGACATGTTCTGATCAACATACAGTTAAGATGATTTATAAAAAATATTTTAAAAAATAGTATAAAATTTTGCAATTCTGCAACAATACTTGATTATATAGTAAATACTGTAAGAAACTAGACTCACTCTAATAGTGTTCCTTTGAAACTACAACAGACCGTGCAGGTGTAACTGCTTCTGAAATGTTTGGCTGATAAATGCTGTTAAACATGAGATGTATAAAATTAAGTGTTTTCATGTGTGGAATGATTCATTACTGAATTTCTCCCACGCAATTTCTGGACTGAAGGCTCAACAAACCTTTTCCTCTTGACCAACCCACTGTAGGATCAGTGGGAATGTACTGACAACAGAGAAGTGAATAACGTTTCACCAGCAATAAAAAGGTTGAAAGAGGAATGTGTGTGTGTGTGTAGGTGAGTTTTAGACTTTGGCTTTCTTGGTGGGAGGTTCAGTGGCAGTGATGCGAGGACAGACAGCTGCTGGGGTGTAGGGGATTCTCGTCGCCGTCACCTTCTTACCGATGGTCTCGATCTGTGGAGAGAAAAAGCAGCTGACTTTTCTCCCTCGTTTCCAACTGTCACATGTTCATTTTCATTTTCTACGAGAAGTGTGTGTGTGAGGTGTGGTTTCTGTCTGCTCACCTGGAAGCCGATGTTCTGGAGATGAGGGTGGAGGTGGTCCAGCACTCTACGACCATCAAATATAAAGGCTGGCTTCAGCATCTTCTTATAGATCTTCTCATAGTCCAGTTCCTATGGTGGAATTAGGGGGCTACAAGTTTAAAATTCATGCTCATAGATTCCCTTAAGATGAAGCAGTCTCATGAGATGTAGGAAAAAGTGATAATCTGACCTTAAACATGTCCCATTCAGTGCAGATGACCAGTGCATGTGCACTCTGGCAAGCCTCATAAGGGTCTGAGGTGACAGTCACTAGCTCCGACACTAAGAAAATATCCAAAATAAATGACTTCAATGTTTCAATTCTGATCATCAAACCACTTAGTTTCTACTTAATTCATCACTGACCAGTTATAAGCCAGGTGTGTGATTTTACATTTTTATAAGGGCAGTTGTTATTTATTAGGAAAAACCTACAAATTCTTACAAAAGAGGATTTACAAGGTTTCCAGAGGTGTGTTTGAACCTTGGTTTAATACACACACACACACACACACACACCTCTTTCTGGGTTGTCCTCAGAGATGCTGGGCTGGGAGAGGTCATGAATGATTTGTTCTTTGAGAACTTTGGGGTCGTAGATGAACAGCTTGGCTCCCTCATCCATCAGATACTTGGAGATGTAGATACTGGACGACTCCCTGGAGTTGCGACACAGACACATGCTCTAGTAAGGTAAATGTCAAACTTGACCAGGGCCATAGTTCACCACAGTATACTGGCAGGTGTTCATGCAGAGTAAAGGGTGATCAGCGGTGACTCTGCAGGTTTTGTATGCACAAGGGTTGACAGGGCTCCAGAGGCTTTTCATATAAACAATGCCAGGTTTATGATTAAACTGACAAAGCTGTTAGGAAAAAAAACCAAACAACTGGGAGGTAAGAAGGAAATATAAAAAACAAATAACATGAAAAGAGACTCACCTTGTGTCACCTGTGTCTTTTTTGAAGGAGAAGCCAAGCAGAGCAATCTTTTTACCAGTAACAGTGTTGAAGAGGCAGTCAATTATCCTGCAGGCAAACCGCCGCCTCTGATACTCATTCATGTCTATCACCTGACAAAAACGCAGACAGACATTGAGAATAAGGTTAATTCAGAGAGAAAACACCTCCAGGAAAGTACAAAATTAGGTGCCATGCAGTGTCGTTCTCACCTGCTGCCAGTATGAGGCGACCTCAGGCAGGTTGAGGGCCTCGCACAGATACACCAGATTCAGCACATCCTTCTGGAAACAGCTTCCACCAAAACCTGGCCAGAGTTGTTACAGAGGCAGAGAGATGAAAGGCAAACCTGTATCTCTGTGCACAGACGCTCACTTTAAACATCTGACGGCCACGTCTCTTACCTACGCTGGCTTTGAGAAACTTGCTGCCTATTCTCTGGTCCATGCCGATCGCCTTGGCGACCTCTTCCACGTCGGCTCCGGTGGCCTCGCACAGAGCACTGATGCTATTGATGCTGCTGATTCGCTGTGCTAGGAATGCATTGGCTGCCTGCACATACACAGACACACACCAGATTTTTAGATCGTACAATGACAAAATTCAGGAGTCCACTCAATGGAAGAGTCATTTATAGCTGCAACGATTGGGCAAGTAACTTCCCAAAAAGGCAACTATTGTGATAAGTGATTAATCATTTTAGTTATAATGTGGGAACCTGACACTTCCTTTTGTCAGAGAACAACAGAGTGGCAACAATTAGTCAACTAGAAAAAACATTTCCTTGGAGAAAATGCAGTGTGAATAATAAGAGCTGAAGGAATTGCTGAAGCAATGCTGAAAGCGATGGAAAAACAGCAAAATGCAGAAGCAGAATGTGGAAGCTAAAAGTTTAACATAATAGTTAAAGCATTCATTTGAATGGTAATTTTTTTTTGCAGAAAAAGCTGAATATTTTGATAGTTGAATGGTTTCTGCAGCAGAAAGTAGTTAGTCACCAAAAAACTTACAGAAGACAAACCAGAAGAAAATTATTTAAGTGGAAGAACAATAGTGTGAATGCTCTAAACATTCACAGTAGTTCAACTTTTCTAAAAACGTCACTAAAATGTGTCCCAATCAACTGCAGTGGCCTGAAACAACTTCTATGCTGACACATTTTGATTGCCAATATTTTAAAAAGTAGAAACAGCAGGAAAAGTTGTATTCAAGGAGTATTTAGCAACAGAAAAACTTAAAACTAGTTACCAATTGATATTTTTCAATAGCAAACATTTGATGGTTTTCCAAAATTTCCAAATGTGAGAATTTGCTGCTTCTCTTGGTCTTACATTATAGAAAATGTAATATTTAGAAGATGTGACCTTGTGCTCTGGGACGCTGTAACAGGATTTTTGAATTGTTGTTTTATAAACCAATTAGTTGATTAACCGAAAAAATAATTGTTAGTTGCAGCCGCAGTCATATGTGGTAGAAAGCTGAATATCTTTGGGTTTACGGATGTATAGCAGGATAAAATAAGTGATTTAAATATGTCATCTTGGGCCATTTTTCAATAAAACTGACTTTTTATTGACAAAAAGATTCATTGATTAATAAAGACAATAATCAGCAAATTAGCAGATTCTGAAAATAAGCGTTACACTCACCAGTTTAGACAGCTCGGACGACCATGTGTTGGTGGTGATGATCCGTGCTTTAGGAACCCAGTGCTCATAGACGGCACACAGCGCTCTGATTGCCCTTTGACCTTCGGCTGTTTCGTCTCCACCAATCAGGACGCGGTCCGGTTCCTTCAGATCCCGCACAGCTGTTCCCTCTGCAAGGAATTCTGGGTTGGACAGCACCTAAAGCAGCGACACAACTTTAGAAACCT
Organism: Lates japonicus; assembly: GCA_033238685.1. NCBI lineage: Eukaryota > Metazoa > Chordata > Actinopteri > Centropomidae > Lates > Lates japonicus. Next base: position 1,955,415 of record BRZM01000099.1, on the reverse strand, counting down.
GCAACAACAGATCTGAGAGAGTTTTGTACTTCTGATAATACACACTTGTAGGTTAAGGCTGGGTTTGGTGTTGGCATCAAATATCCGTCGAATGCTCTCAGCAGCTCGAACTGGGACTGTGCTCTTCTCTGTGACAATCTTGTAGCCGTCAGAAACCTCCACAATCCGCCGTGCACATGCCTCGATGAACTTAAGGTCAGCCGCACGACCCTTTCCCATCCCATAGGTCTTTGTCGGGGTGTTAACCTGTGTGGCAGGTGCAACCATGCTGCATTAGAAATGTCAGGTTTGATTTCTTTAGCTGTTCAAACAGTAGAAATGGTGTTGGTGTGTGTTGTCAGGGGGAACTGATGGACTCACAGAGATAAAGACGAGGTCAGCTTCCCTGATGGCTGAGTCTATGTCTGTGGAGAAAAACAAATTCCTTCCTCTGCATGATTCAACCACCTCTTTCAGACCCGGCTGCAGTGGGAGGAAGTGGGAAGAAAACGAGTCAGAGAGGGTGTGTCAGTGAACGTGCAGGAAAAAAAACATGGCACAAATGTTTAGAAATGTAATACGAGTTCACAATGACTGGTCATTAACCGGCCTTTACACCAGTCATGATGATGAAATACCTTGTGGTTGTGCTTGACGCAGAGAAGTTACAACACACTCTGGAACTAATTAATGTTTCGTTGTAGCCCGTGATGGAGCAATATTGTACAAAAACAATGCTTTGCTTAGCAACAGCTACTATTTCAGCAGTGTTATTAAGTTTGACTAATGACTTATCTCTCAAGATATATGGATCTCAAAGGTGAGATAAGAATGTAGAGGGAAACACACAAGGCGTATCAGTGCTCCTGACAAAATGTGACCCACTCCTTGTTAAAGCTTTACCAGAAATCACACATTTAATCCTCTTTTTTTGATAATAACATTTAAATCCTACCTCATAGATGGGCAGAGTGTCTGAATTCCAGGCTTTGATGCGGGACTCATTGACATCTACAACGGTCACTGTGATCTCTGGACACATCTGGGCGATCACACTGCATGTTGGGCCTCCTACATATCCAGCACCAATGCAACAGATCCTTTTTATCTGAAACATCTGGAAATGTAAAGACAGGATAAAGAAACATTAGAAATAGGATAAATTTTTATCATTGAATTTTACTTACTTTAAATACTGCATTGTGCAGATCAACTATAACCAATAAATCCTCTCAATCTTGACCTAATCTTTTTTTTTTAATTAAGTAAAAAATTGTGAAAAATTTTATATTATATATTATATTTTAAATTTTATAAGATAAAGAGTACGGTCTAGACCCTGCTTTCTAATAACACAGTGCCTCGAGATAACTTCTGTTGTGAATTAGCTATATAAATAAAATTTGACTTGACTTGACTTGAAAAGAGGCCCAGAGTGACCTCCTCAAGGTTATCTCAACTTTATGATTTTAGCCACCATAATGCTGAGTTAATGCAACAAGAAAAGCTCTATCAGATAATTTGAGTTTAATTTTGGTTTCGTCCTGTTCAGGTGCCACAGAGTTAAGTTACCAGTCGTACCGTTACAGCCTGGTAGAAAATAAAGAGCCTTTCACTGCAGCTCAGCCACGTCTAGCACAGATGAAAAACGACCTTTTATCCCACATACCTTTCAGCTAATTCACGTTAGCTGTGCTACAGAGCGGGTGTCACTGCTTGTAGAGTAACATTACACACGAACAAGAACATATTTAAGCTAGTTTGCCTCCTTTTTCTTAACGAGAAATTAGCGAACTCAATACAAGAAGCAAATGAATGGGCGTCTATGTTGAACTAGTTAGCTGTTCTAGCTAGCAAACCGTTAGCTAACGTTACATTACCTTTGCCAACTCGACAGTCAGTAACTCCAGGAAAACGCAGGTTGTGTTGCCTCCTGTCTTAAATGTGCCTTGTCGAGACAAATGTCGAGTCCGGAGCTGCTGTTCAGTAACACGCTACAAATGTCTTTAACCCGGGATAGACTAGCTCTCGACTAACAAGAAACTCCTCTCACAACTTTTTAAAGCACCACCTCCACCTACACTGAAGCACCTCTGTTAGGAGGAGCAACCGCATTCTTCGTAACACCGAGGGACCGCAAGGGTACTTCCGCTGAGATTTTCAAAGTAAAAGCAAAACATATTCTGCCGAATGGGTTAGATACACTGTTGTGTTCAAAAGTGAATTCATAAGTTTATCTAAAGCCAGTATGAGCTGGATTTCCCCCAAAGTTATGTCTTTGTAGTATAAAAAGTAGTACTGTGTTTCCCTGTTGAGCTGCAGCGGAGGAATAACAAAGACTTTTTGCACTAAAAGGATTTAACTTTTGAAGCCTCACATTAATTTCAGATAAACATTTATTGCAGATCTGTTGTATTAGACTATTAGTTTTAGTAAGTTTGGGTTTGCCTATAACTGGCAAGTGATTTCATGTCATCAGTATCATTTTTGCTGTAAAATCTGTTCAACATCACCCACAGTTCTGCTGTAGGGCCTTTTTTCATGGTTTGGACTAGGTCCCTATTAAAGGGAAAATCCTTATAATACCATTTGCAAGGATATATATCTAAGACAACAGTGAGTTTCTGATTTTCCTTTTCAGAGGAGTGGAGGCTGTTGTAGTGGCAAAGAGAATAATATGAATGTCTATTAATGGCATAGGGCTGTAATATTCAGTTATCTGCATACTTCTGGTTACATTTCCACCAGAGTTTGTAGTGTCATGACTATATGGATTTCAAAGAATGTTCTGTAGAACTTGGGTGTGAACATGTCTCAGCTTTGAGGGAGAGTCTTTTATTGGATAATAGAGTAGGAGCAGACCTAACAACAGGCCATAAACAAATGCCTTAACAGCAGTCATTCATTTAAAACAGTTACAATTCATTCTGTTTAGTTTGTAAATTCAAAATGCTCTAAAATGGATGATAGGAAAAAAAATGCAGTGAAAATGACTAGAAATGCAAAAAGGTGACATGAAGAGATGACCACAAATAATTCCACATATTAAATAAACAAATTAAATAAAGTTTGACATAATAAGCACTGAGTGTTAAACAGATCTGTTTCAAAAATGGTATAATAGTGTGGAACCACTTGTAAATTGAAGACAAAAATACATTTTACATGGAGGTCAATGGCAGTTCCATAATAATAATTAGCAGAGAAATTAGTGGACTGATTATATTAAACTTTTACATCAATATCTTCTTATTGCTGCTTTGCATTCTGATGTATAATAAAGGTCAATATTTTATATCGACATGTCACCCTCTCACATTTACATAAAACGTTACCTCTCTAAAAGTACAGCAACATTTCACCTAAAAACATATTAAAATATGCACTAGAGCCGCTGGCTAATGCAAAACCTGGCAGCTGTCAGCTGTCGTCAGTGTTTAAAAACATACTTACATTACAAAACTGATAACTCAAAATGTAACACAGCACCCACAGATATTCAAGGGGTGTTATGTTACATTTCAAATGTTATTTTCGAAATGGTATAGTTTTATTAGGAGGGCTCCATGGCGGAGGTGGACTGTCTTGAGACAAAATCTCTTTTATTTGTCTTTCTTCTCTTCTTCTCCTCTGTTCTAGATCTTTTCTTGTCTGTGGGGAAAAAAGAAAATAATAAGAAGTATAAACATTTCCAGACACCACCACCATAAGCTCCTCTTTAAGCACTGGCAGATCTGAGAAAACTGTCAGCATTATGTAAGAAATCACCCTCACACTGCAGGCTGGTGGTGATCGCCTAGTGAAACCATCTGTCTCAAAAACAAATAAACAAGCAGCAGTATCCCAGGTATCCCCAGTAATTCTACTTACCAGCCAGTTTTCATACACCTCTAAAGCCATTTTGTCTCTCTCCTCTTTCATGTATCGTTCCTCCTCTTCTTTAGTTTTGATTTCTTTGCGCTTCGTTGTGACTTTTTCATGGAGAACATCTTGCTTCTTTTCACACCTTAATCATTTCAGGACAAAAAAGTTTTAGGAGACGATTACTTTACTCCTCATGTTTAAATTATATGGATACAGTGATGACACACAATGAACACCCAGTTTTGGCTGCCATCTAGTGGTTGATAATTTTCACAACCAGAATAAACAGAGTGTGATGGGACAGCACTGTTAAATGTGGCCAATGATCAATGCATGCAGCTTTTAGACATGCACAACCTCTATTTTGTGAATGCTGGGATGTTTACATTCAGAGATAATTCAAATGTTTAAATTATCGAGTAAAATAAAGTTCTATAATGTTTTTTTAAATGACTACGTCACTCTTGCCACCAAATGACAATAATATCGAAACTGCAGTTGCCCCTAATGGCACAGCAGCGGTCAGACTGGTTTGGCTTTACAATTAAAAAAATAAATAATAATAATTACAGATAGGTGCAACAGACACAGACTTTTCTATAAGGAGAGGTCAGTGCAAGAGATATCTTGCTGTAAACCACTCCTAAAATAAGATAAATACATAAATAATAAATTACAATGTCAATGATTTACACTCACCAGTCAGAAAAAGCAGATCTGCTCTCTCTCTTTCTTTCTTCCTCCTTTTCTTGCTTTTTAAGCTTCAGTTTATTTTCAGCTTCTTTCTGTTTTCTGTACTTCTCTTTGAGGAGATGATCATGCTCTTCTTTCCATTTTTCAAACACCTGCAATGATTATTAAATGACTAATTACAAACAGAAATGTTTATTATATCTTTCAGAATAATGCACAATAAATCGACTACACACCTGTTTGGCAGACTGCCTCTTTTCTTCTTTCTCTTCATTCGCTCTCTGCTCTTTTCTGATCATATCTTGCTTTTCTTTGGCTTTTGCTTTGAGAGTTTCTGCTTTCTTTTCTTTCCAAGCCTCATACGATGCAACAGCATCTTCCTTTTTAGCTTCTTCTTCCTGTTTGTTTTTAGAGAGATGGTGAGGAGTATGCTTCTCACAATTGAGATGGTACACTACAAAACAGATTATTCACCTTTTTCTTTTTTTCTTTGAGCATTTCCTCTTTCTCCTTTAGTAGCATGTTCTGTCTTGACTTTTCCTTTTTCTTTTTAAGCCATTCCTGGTAAGAGTGGACAAGGATTTTAGTTGACTGAGAATGCAGCGCACACACACACACACACACAAAAAAACTGTAACTGTGATTTCTGCCTCCCAGGACTTGCAAAACTGTTTTTTTATTCCCTTTATTTTTTATTTATTTTTTTACATAAAGTGTTTTGGCCCTGGAATCAGACTCCATTCCTCTGTTCCTGACACCTGAGAATGATGTAATAAAATGGAAATGATACATTTTGTGTTTAACAGTATCAAGTCCTTGGCAGAAACCACAGTCTACTTGAAAATATGTACAGTATACTCTGTGTTTCCCATGCACCTGTACTGCAAAAGGTATAAAAGAGAGCTCTTTCAGACAGTGCTTAGGAGCACCGCACAGAAAAAACATGGTCTAGATTTTCAACATTAGCTAGGTGGACTCTTGCAGATGCTTTGCTCCACCATATTGTTTACATTCAGCATTCTACTAGAAAAGAAAACCCAGGCTCGTTATCGCACTGACCTGATAGATGGCAGCTCTGAGTGAATCTGCTGCTTGTGGATCAGACTCCTGCAGTGACACTTTACGGTCCAGAACTCTGAGAGTTCCCAAATACTTTGATTCCACTTTCCTGGAGCATGCACTCTGAGATCTCTGAGTGGTCTTTGAGTGAGAACTTGAAGTCCTATTTCAAATCAAATAAAATGATGGTCAGTCAAGTTATTATCTTATCCATGAAAACGTCTGTATTCAGCTTAGACAGAATTACCCACCTGGTGTCAAATGACTTTTCCTGTGTGTGAGAGAGTTGAGCAACAGAATGATCTGAGTGATCTCCTGCGTCTTCCTGAAAGAAAACAATAAACAGATTTTATGAGACTATAAATAAAAACAATAAGAGGCAGAGTGCATCTAACATGAGACTAACCATGAAAAATGTCTTACATGTAATTCTTCAAATGATGTAGAGTACTTTGTCCCCTGTTCTTTGCTGTCATCGGAAATAAAGTCATCTGAAAAAAGATGATTAATGAGTTAAAAATGCAGTTTTAAAAAAGTAAGGTCACTGTGTTGAACATGCACAGTTATTACCTCGGGATCCAGAATCAATTGTGGACTTGGTGAAGAGCTGAGAGTCATGTTCACTCTTGCTTGAAAAGGATTCGCTGAGGCCAGCGTGGTCCCCCTCTGTCCACTACAATGACACAAACATGCTTTTATAAGAGAACCATTCTCTTTACCCTGAAATTTAAAATGCTGGATAATAAAGCAGTGAGACACACATGTGGACTGCTGCTCCTCACAGCGGTGTTGCTGGATGTGTCAGTGGAGAGGGGAATGGATGCAGAGGAAGTCTGGGGCCTGCTGAGATCCTGAGCTTCAGTTTCGTCAGGTGGCTTCTCTGCGGTGTGAGGGCTCAGTCCCAGAGTCCGTTGTCTCGGTTTGGGTCTGGGTGGCTCCCTCTCAGCCAGACTATCTGAATAATAACAGTTTGTGGAAATATACATTTCTAATCTGCACTGATAGTGAGAAGTGTGGCTTGTAAAACAGTATACAGACCTGCTGAAGGCTCATGTTTGAGGTCTGATTCTGATGGATGTGGAGTCTGGGACCTTTCTTCAGGAGCAGGGTCGCTTTTTTCCTCAGGACCTGGAGTTTCCACCACACTGCCATCAGATGGTAACGGCAAAGACATGTCCCGAAGAGTATCGTCTGAGGTTTGGTATGAGAGAGATTTACTTGAGCTCTCTCTTGCGATTTGGGGATCAACAGACTCCACAGCACTGTTTTTAAACTCTGTGTCATCTTCACCGACATGTGTGGAGTGCTGTGAGGAAAACGAATCGTTGCGTTCACCGACGGAGGAGTCCGGTGGCTCGTTTTCACGTGACTCTGGTGCCGTTGTGTCTTCTGAGGGAGAGCTGATTCTTTGGGATTTCAGGAATGAAACTTTCTTTTTCCTCCCATGTTTGCCATCATCGTCTGAAAGCTCAAAGTCGTTGATTTTGGCTTTACTCTTCCCAGCCTTGAATGCACCACTCTTTTTTCTTGATTTGAGGAGTTTATTCAAAAAATCTGTGAAAGAGAGAAATTTGGTAAATGACAAAACAGATGAGAAATAGCTAAATTTCCTGGTTGCAGCTTCAATTTCATGCTTTTCTTTGTTATACATGAAAGAAAACTCAATATTTTTGGATTGGGGACTGATGGTCGGACAAAACAAGACGTGTGAGGTGAAGTTGTCACCTTGAGCCCTGGGAAAATTTAACAGCCAGCTTTGACTATATTTTGACTGAGAGATGTGGTTGAAAACTATAGAAATATATGAGTAGTAAACTGACTCTGAGTTAAGATTTCATAGTCAAATTATTGTTTCTTACTTTCCCCCCAAAAATGCATCTATTTAAGTTGAGGGTGTCAAATATGATCTAAACCCTGAGATCAGATAATAATACAGTAACAGTGCCTGCTTTAGGCATATGGTCTGTTCTGTTGATATTCTGCTGCTGTTCTTGTTGCCATCTGTCATTTTCCTCTGCAGAACAGTTACATAAATCCTTCATCCTATTACCACTGGCAGGGAAGTATTGTGTAGACTAAATGCAATGTTCCACTGGCTGTAAAGCAGCCCCTTCAAATGAGCCCCAGTACCCCTTCACTGACACTACCTGTCATTTTACAAATGTGTTCGACTAAATATATTTTGAGCTTGGTGTTATCTAACACTGATATTTACATAAAGGTGGATACCGTGACAGTTAACCCTAGCTCTAACCCTTTTCCACACAAGACTGGAACTGTCAATATTTAGGCTGCAATGAGTGGCCCATTTATCGACTAGTCTTAGCGACAGAAATTACTCTGCAGCTATTTCGATAATCAGTTGTTTCAGTCATTTCTTAAGCAAAAATCCCAAACATTTCCTTGTCCCAGCTACTCAAAGAGATGTGTTGCTTTGTCTTTTTCATTATTTTTTTAAAATAATCATAGCTACACAAACCTCTGCATATACAGAAATGAGACATCTGATCAGTCCCTAATTAATTCTGCAGCATGGCAACGAATGAATATACAGCCAGAAATGTAAAGAAATATCTTAAGAGACAACAGATGGTCTGGCCTCCACTGAGCCCTGATCTCAACATCATGGAGTCAGTCTGGAATTACATGAAGAGACAGAAGAGCTGTGGCAAGTTCTCTGAGATGCTTGGAACAACCTACCAGCCAATTACCTTGAAAACCAGTGCGCAAATACAGATCACACCAAATACAGATTTGAATTAGTTGGGTTTTTTTTCAGTTTACTGCGCTTAATTTAAAGTTGACTAGTCATGAAGGTATCCTCACTTTACTTTTAGTGTCTAAAATGTCTCCAAAGTACCGCAAAAAATGTACCCTAGGATACAAAGAATGGATTATAGCTGCTTAAAAGTAAGAGGCAATAAACATCCCTCAACATCAGCTATCATTAAATACAGATAAAGTTGTAAAGTTGTAAACAGCATGTAAACAAAGGCCAGTCTTCAGTCTGTCTAGATATGCTGATGCTCTGCCGTCTTACCATCTTCATCCTCATTGAAGTCATCAGAGTAGGAGTAGCGGTCTGTTTTTGGTTTGCTTGCCCTGGCAGAGACAGCAGCCTGAAGTTCATCCTACGACGACATCATTTCAGGTTCACACAAAGCTTCATAAACAGGCTTCTGTTTGACTAATCCTCTCGCTTCACCATTTCTCTTTTGGTAGTGTATCCAGAGTGCATACAATTACCTGAAATGTCGTTCTTTTCGATGTTTTCGGGCTTTTCGTGTAAGCCAGTGTCCTGAAGTCCTGGTTTGTCATCCTGAAAGCTACGAACACGTTCCTCTGGTTGCGTTTACTGACCTTAGCATGCTAGCTACTGTTCGTTAAATTCAATCTAACAAGCAGATAGCTGCTGCGCCTTCTGTGCTACCATTATGGCTAAATTACCATTGTGCAAAGTCTGACTGCCACATGTTTGTTGTCTGGTTCATTACATACCATACAGCTATATAAATAACAATATAAAGCACACCGATAGCTACAGTGGGCTAACGGACTTGTTGATGGTAACCCAGGGAAACCCGCTTCTACAGCGCACATGCGCAAACAAAACCAAAACAAGATGGACTGGCAAATTGATATTTTGGGGCTGCTGTTAAATTAGGGCACCACTTTCAGATAAGGCAACATTTATGAACAGGTTTACATGCTGTAATTAATGGGTTAATCAATTAATTTTTAATGGGTCTTATTAACAGGTATCTATATCACTGTAGAACTCTGTAACAAATAAAAGTCATGCATTTTAAATGTTTACGTAAGTACTACAGTATTAGCATCAAAATATGCCGTAAGTGCCGAAGGTAAAACGACTCATTGTGCAGAATGGCCCATTTCAGAATAATGTATATTACTGTATTATAATAAGTGATTAATTTATGTGTACATCTCTTTAATTAATAGATGGGGCTAATTACTTTATATCCTGGGTAGCTTCTGTATTTACCTCTACAAAGCAATAACGTCATATCTTCATAGCATTACATTTTGATTTAATAATTAATTTTTTGTTGATAATGTTTTTGTATTATTAATTTGAACCTGCAGTAGTTATCAAATAAATGTAGTTGAATAATTAGTACAATATATCCCTCTGAATTGTGTAGTGAAGAAAATGGAAACACTAAAATATGATAGCTCAAAATTACAAAGTACAGTCCTTGAGTAAATATACTTTTTACTTTTCAAAGCCCCAGATAGAGCAAATGAGTAAAAAACTAAAATGGAAGAATCAGCAGTCATGTGCAAATTATAGAAATAAATGTAGTGTAGCAAAAATTACAATACTTTTCTAAAAATCCAGTGGACTTAAAGTACCTTAAAATGGGGGAAAATGTATTAAAGTACATTAACATGAGTAAATATATATTTCATCATTGATTATACTCCTGAATTGCTCTGAGGCATTACAGCAGCTGTATGTGTTAAATTCAAGCCAGAAAAAGAATAACATTTTTCACAAACAACACTACAGATGTGTGTTATCTGCTTTAGTGAATCTAGGAATGTAAAAGTTCCCAACAAAATGCAGCCAGGCAGTAAGACTGAATTATTTTTATTTTTTGTTTTGTTATAGGAAAAGTGCATAGTTGAAGCCCTTTTACTCTTAAACAGTAACAGTGTAAATCGAGGTCTCCTGTGCTACCAGATAGTCCAGTTGTTCATCTCAACCATCTAAAATGGGTTCTTCCCTTCCCTACTCATGGTTTGCCCAACATCTTCCTTCCTCTATCTCCTCCCTGCCATATCCAAAACAAGTCTAGAAAACAAGACAGAGAAAATGCTGATATGGAACTGAGGAGTAGACAGCTGCTGAGGACAGATGGGATAAACTCAGCCCACAGTTGTTACAGATCATGTCCAGATTCAAAAAAGACCTTTCAATTATAACACTAATCCAAGTAATTTCTGGTATCACCGTGAAAAGTAACACAAGACCAAGTTACACTTTAATAACCATGTTTCTATGACTGGGGTGTGACAAAGATCTTCACAAAATACAGTCAGTAACGAGAGAGACAAGAGACCTCTTATCTTGTGAATTAACAACAGCCAACAATTAGACATAAAATCATACTGCCTATTATTATAATGTTCCAGTTTAGTTTTCTTGAGATTGTATCAAAGAATGGTTGATTCTCCTCTGTAACTTTGAGGCTGTAGTTTGTGGAGCTGGTTCACACTCACATTTACAAATATGGTTAAAGGACAAATCATCTTTTCTGATCACTTGCTGTACTGCAACCTTTAATTGAACCACATTCTATAAAGTTATTCAGATGTAAAAATCAATCACTTATTTGGGCCAACTAAATTAACAAATGTGAAAAATAACCATGTAATGTAAATTATGGTAATAATGAGGAAACATCACAGACAATTTCTGCTGTAGATGATTCCATCCAGTCCTTTCTAACATAAATCTAAAATAAAAATGACCTCAAATATTGCTGTTCTTTCACAAAAGGTTGACCTCTACATCAGCACTGAGACCATAACCATACAATTACATTGGCACTGTTTGAAAATGCGTCTTTTCATCTCTTTCCTTTTCATTGGTTTGACATATGATACAGAAGTTGTGAAGTAGAAACTTTAGATTGTTCCCATTAATCACAGACTGCTGTGATTCTCAGTAAGAAAAAAGAAAAAGAAAGAAAGATCCGGCCCTCATCCCTACAAGGCCACCATTTTTTTGACAGCTTAATCAGTACAACACACATTCAGAATGAATCAAGATACCACAACAAAAGTGCTAATAAAATATGATTCTCAACTACTAAGTCAGTATACAATAATCATTTTCTTCTTTGAACCACAAAATAACTACAGTACACAGAATCATCTCAATATGATTAAAACCTATGTTGTTTGTGCTGAGCATATTGTTTTATAATGACTAGACCTATTAAACCCTGTCTGCCTGTGATTCACTGCATTTTATGAAATGAGTGTGAAATCTTTTAAAGAGGCTCTTGACTGAGGGGAAAAATTATTATCTCTCTTCTGTCCATCAAATATTTTGTTCACATTTCATACAATAACCCATAATGTGTTGCAAATGCATTACCCTCTTCATCACTTACACTTTAGTAACCAAACTGATACTTAAAGTGGCTCTAATCAATTATGATAGAAATGTATCAAATGGCAATGTGAAATCAATGTAATAATTTGAAAGGGGTTGCTGGTGGTGATGAACGTACAGAGAATTATCAGCTGAATCTGCAGTTAGCATCTAGCTGGTGAACATAGTGGATTATTTAGCAGCTAAAGAGTCAGATATTTCTACCAGGAGGTGGCAGAGACCAAAAGCAGAGCTAAAAGAAGAGTGAGTATTGACATTATATTCATCAGGCAGATACAAACCTGACTCCAAATGAATACTATTGTTGCCCCGTAACTGCTGGATGTGTACATAAGAAACTGTTTGCCATAGCAGCATTATAAGGTGATACTATGTAATTGTTGTGTTGACATAATTAGGAGAGGATATAAGAGATCTGACTATTTGCTGGCTCAGGTGAATATGTAATCTGGATGTAAACACAGAGGATTCATTCACTGCATTAAAACCATTATGCCATGTTATCATAAGCAAAATTCTAATTCAGAATTCAATGCAATCAAATATAGGTATTAAATTATTTAAAAAGTTATTGTGCTGATTTGAATATGCTATTAAATGTGATATGTGATATGACATTTATTACTGGCACTGTTTAGAGATGTAACTTTAAATTGGATAAGGGAGGAATGTCTCAGAGAGTCTGAAGAACCTGCCATCCTTCATTACTCAGCAAAAACCAGAAAAACAATTTAGCTTCCTGACAAAAATTCCCTGCTACCTCGCTCTCTCTTCCCCCCAACCCATGTGACACATTCCTTCATTTTGAGCTCATGTCTGAATTTCTAGAGATCAGTCTGCACCAGAGCTGAGATCAGGGGCTGACTCAGTATGATGCCACGCCTCCTGATTAAAGATTCGGTGAAGAACAAGGTAGAACCCAACTGATGTGTCAACATGCTGGTATTGTTGTATCAGCACATATGCAAAACCAAATTTCTATTACTTCTATGCTTTATGTTTTTGATAAGGTGTGGTTTTTTTGTGTGGTCATTATGATGAATTTCCCATGACAAGTCAGAATCAACCAAAGCTGAAGCTGAAACAGAATAACTGCCACCATTGTTTATGTTGTGTATTTGTGTAAACAAATGAATATGGATCATTAAATGTTTTAAACTCTCAAGTATCACATCTTGCATTATTACTGAAAAGAAACATGCAATTATCAAAACATTTTATTTAAACAGAACACACTGATGCAAGAGTCTTTATTCAAACAACAGACTGGAAACTTCTTAACTTAAAGATGCTATAAAAACAGCCCTTACCCTCAACATTTCACATTTACTGTATTATTCTCTCTACATGTTTGCCATTCTAAGTTTTGCACTCATAACAGCTAGTCAAACCCTATGTATAGTTTGATACATTAAGTCTGCAGTTGTAAATGTCAGCAGTTTATAAATAGATTTTGGTCCAGATGCCCTGCAGCCCTTTTCCAGTCCATTGGAGGGGTCTCACTAATGATTAAAGACCTAAAAAGATGAGAAAAGTACTGGGGGAGGATTAGACTAAGGCTCCTGGTTCTACCAAAGAGTGATTCTCCTTTGAACTCCTTGGATGGTTTCATCAAAATAACCACTGAAGGTCCAACATTTACAATAATAAAAAGAAAAACAAAGATAAAAATCCAGAAAATGAATACATTTTTGTGTGGCAGAATTTAGTTTTTCCTTCTTTCTTCTCCTTTTTGTCATCTCTTTATAGACCATTTAGAGAGGCCCAGCTCTTAGGTTTGAAACCACTGGACTACACTACTGAACTGTATATTTTACTATATAATGTAGTTAAAACTAGCATCACCTTGACCAGCTACAACAATGAAACAGCTGCATTGTATGAATGTTATATAATAATGTATCGGTCACATGAGTCACTGCTTTTACTTTGGATATATTAGGTATATTTAGCTGATAATGTTGTTTACTTTTATTTTGCTCCCTAATTCTAATCAATAAAACAATAAATAAAATGCCCACAACAGATCACTGTGACATTTAGAAATCCTAACAGTGCTAGAAATCAGATGTGTTCGGCACATGATGAGAAATGTCCTGAAGGTGAGTTTCAAAAGAGCATAAACCCATGTTTTTCACCCCCGGAGCTCGTTAATGAAAGTTCCAGTTTGTACTAGCCGCACTGTGTGTGCATGTTCTGGATCGACTGACTGACACTGTCCGCTGGCTGGGCTGGCAGGCAGTCGACGGCAACGGTGTAACTGCCTGAGAAGTAAAAAGAAGCGGCAGACGGTGAAAGTGAAAGGAGGGCTCCATAACTGTGAAAAGGCACCGAGCACGCAGTCCTCATACAGACAGACAACATAGGGGAGAGAGGCCCCGGGTCTATCGCTTCCAGGCAGCAGCAGCTCAGCGGACACAGCCATGGCTAACATCGCGGTCCAACGGATCAAGCGGGAGTTCAAAGAAGTTCTCAAAAGCGAAGAGGTGCGGTAACGTTACTAGCTCTTTTTTATTTATTGATTCTTTACCCCAAATACAGCTCCTCTCTTTGTTATTGTTTCAAGTCTATTAAACTGTGTGTCAGCAGACCTGAATTACCTTTGCTAACGTCGGGTCCCAGTCGTGTGTAGCAGTAGGTCAGGCCTCAGAAGAACTTCAGCTTTAGCTTTAGCTTCATATCAGTGTCTGGCCCCGAAGCTTATGTCAGGTGGGTGTGTTCAGGAAACACCGGGGATCCTGCTCGGTCAACTGACAGGCCCTCTTGTTTTTCTATCAAACAATACCCACACACCTTTGGGTAATTACATAATTAAAATAAACCTTGGCCACAGCACACGCCTCACCCGCGACGCTGTGGCTGTTAACTAACGTACAACTGTCAGCCCGGTTTAGCAGCCTTTCGCTTGCTAACGTTATTTTGACATCTCATTCACAGTTAGCATTAGCTTCTGGTGTTGTTCTATAACATTCATCAACTTTACAAACTTATTGAACGTTAAACAGCTGTTGGTTTTGGAGGGGTTGTGGTCATATAAAGCGTGTGTTTTGTCTGCCAAGTCGTGTTATTGTGGGTTTGTTTTTAACTTTTGCTAGCTTGGCTCTACTAGCAAGCTACCTATGTTGCTAATGTAGATGTCCTGACGTTTTCTGTGAAACTCTGCTACAAACGTACTCTATTTATGATTATTTTTTGAATAAGAAATGACAATGAATGTGCCTTAAGCAGCCAACGTGTCTGTAACTTCACATTTGTGTGTCATTTCATACTTGTCAGGGACATGTCAGGACACAGGCTGAGACCTGTAAGCCCATTAAACACCATGGTATTTTACTGTTAACCTCTCATTTGTCCCAAACTTTAGACAAGTAAAAACCAGATAAAAGTAGATTTGGTGGATGAGAACTTCACAGAGCTGAGGGGGGAGATAGCAGGTCCTCCAGATACACCATATGAAGGTACTGTCACTCACCTGTGTTATGACAGATATTTGTTTCAAGACTTGAATGTTGTTTTCTCATACTAAAACATTTTGTTGTTTTCCTGTCTCTTTTTTTCCAGGTGGCAGGTATCAGCTTGAAATAAAAATCCCAGAAACCTATCCTTTTAACCCACCAAAGGTATGTGCTTCAGTGTCTTATTTAAATTAAATACTTGCTGTGTGCCCTTTGCTTCTCTCTCTCTCTAGTGCCTTTACATGCACACTATTATCACCATTATCGTCAGGGTTTTGGAGTAAACATCATATTCTCATTTCAAAAACCTTGATCAGCTCTCAATTCGGTTTTGAAAAACCTTAATATGCGATCTGAGGCTCTCTAATAGGAAGCTGGAGGCTGTGGCTTGTAAACATGTTATTCAGGTTCCTGCACAGGTTTGTAACTCAAGTTATGCAAGGACTTTGTCAGTAAAAGACATGTTAAAGCAATAAATTATGCAGTGACAATCTGTATGCTAAGATGAAAGAGAGAGTCTGATATTGACAATGTGAAAGATAAAACAATATTGCTGTTTGCGGATAAAATGACCAGAGAGGAACGTGTTCTTGTTTTATCAAGTGAATTAAATGCATGACAAATCAAGACACTTTGTCACAGTGATGTCAAAATCATATAAAAATCCAATATATAGTACTGCTCATTGATTCGTAGCACTGCCCACAAAGGCCAAAAAGTGACATTAAAGCAACAGCTATCATGGTAAAAGATATGACAAAAAATCTCTGTAGACAAATGATATATATTTTACATATCACCAAACGCCACAACTATATCCAGTATGATCAAAACAAGAATAAGACTTGAAATCGGGATACTATTGTGCAAGTAACTGTACCCAATGTAACCGACACTTGCTTCTTTTTTTCCATTACCTCACTGTTCTTATCTAGATAACCTGTCCTTAATCTGTCTTTCTTAGGTGCGTTTCATCACTAAAATCTGGCACCCTAATATCAGTTCTGTGACGGGAGCAATATGTCTGGACATTTTAAAAGACCAGTGGTGAGTTAGATGAGTTTCAACCCTCTGACCTGTAGTGCTCAGTGTTCCAGCGTTTGCACAAGTTAAACACACGACTCCACTTTATCTGCTCCACCTTTCAATCTGTGTCACCTAGGGCAGCTGCTATGACGCTGCGGACAGTGCTATTGTCTCTACAGGCTCTCCTCGCTGCGGCAGAACCAGACGATCCACAGGATGCAGTAGTAGCCAACCAGGTGAGAGAGACATTTTGGCGTTTTTTTGTCACAGTCACTCTGTGCCTTCACTTGTTGCTGAATTTCTTTTTATATTTAACCGTCTCTCTCTTTCTGTGTGTCCTCAGTATAAGCAGAACCCAGAAATGTTCAAACAGACCGCGAGGCTGTGGTCTCACGTCTATGCTGGTGCTCCTGTCTCCAGTCCTGACTACACACGTAAAATAGACAAACTCTGTGCCATGGGCTTTGATAAGGTCAGAATCACTTTTACATACTGACCCAAACATGGTGTAGAATGGGAGAGTTATGAGGTTTTCTTGATGACTGATTAATCCTTTGAGTATTTTTTTTCAGCAAATGGGAATATTTTGAGTTTATCTTTCTGTGATAGTAAACTTGAAAGTGTTAGTTGCTACCCTATTTGCAGCATTTACAGCATGCTTGTCGTTGAATCGAGGCTTTGTGTAGTCTCATTGTAGTAAATATCAAAGGATTTGCTCTTAACAAGGCATAATTTATTCAAATCTAATTACCATGGAGAGCATCTTTCATTGCTATCAGGCGAGCACACTACTCATTTCCTCTCAAATTATTCTTGTAGTTGTCACTAGCTTGATATTGCAAATAACACACTGATTTCAATAATTCTTTTACATTTTTTCCCCCTCATGTACAGAATGCAGTAATAGCGGCCTTGTCTTCAAAATCCTGGGATGTGGAAACGGCGACAGAGCTGCTCCTCAGCAACTGAGAGCCAGCCAGGTGTGAGGATCCCAAACAAACTCCCCTCATCACAGCATCAGCTCATCCCCCGGCACATTCCACCATTGCCTTTTGTTACACAGACGACAACACCTCCCTCCCCCCTCACTCACCACAGCAGTCTGAGCCTTCTTTTTATATCAAGTTTGTTTGCTACAAACTCGACACCAGTAGCTCCACCACAATCGCCAATATGCACACCGCACTGTTGCCTGTCTGATCCCATCTGTCCATAATGCTGAGTCTCACGAAATCAATATGTGTAATAAGCCCTGAAAACTTTCAATCATGCATCTTGTCTTCCACGTCCTTTAAATCATTTGGCTCTACAAATTTGTGTTCCTTAATATAGCAAAGAATCAAAATGACTGCCACTGCCTGGTGGATTTTCTAGGGTAAAATGTAAAGGAAATCCTGCATACTGCTCTCACAGCACATCACCGTTTACTCCTTCAGCAGCGACTCGGACCTTGTGTTAGATTATTCTCTCTCTCTCATGGACATTTAATACTGTAAAGGTCTAGCTGGATTTAAATTTACTTGACTCTGGATAGTGTTCTGCATGAGCAGTGTAACGGATTCTTCCTGAACAGTTTTATCAAAGATGCTTTCATCTGCACAGGTTTGGATACACACAAAAGTTTTTTTCTTTCTGTCTGTAGAAGTAGAACAGATCACACAGACATCCTCTGACATCTGCACACATGCACAAGAAGAAAAAAGTTATCTGTAAATAGATGTGTGTAAATTTGAAAATACAATGGGGATATACTTTTTTTCTTACATGGCATTGTAAAACAAATTATTTTAAATATGAACTATGCCTAGTTTACAACTATATGGATGAGATATCTTTTTATGCTTTTGTGACCCATGAGAAATCCCTCTGAATGTCCTGTTGTGTTTTCTTTTTAACATAGTTGTTTAAAGGTGGCACAGCCAAAATCCTGGCCCCTAATGGCAGGAGGTGACTGCCAGGTCAGGCCCCCCGAAGGTCATTACACGCCACCTTTTTCTGCTACACCACAATCCAATCCTTTTTCGTGTGTTTGTCTTTTATTGTCCTCGCATGTTCTACGCTGCCTTTATGTTTTGTTTGGCTAAATGATGTGGTGATAGGGGCGTCTGTTTTGATTCGACATCCCTTCAGACTCGTGGAAATTGCAAGGCTCTTTTCTAATCTGTGGAAAGAGACGCCCTAGGACTCGGCAAAGCCACGCAAGTGCACCCTCAGTTTGGCGTGAAACCTGTAGGGAACCAAAGCCTTTTCTGTCGATTTTACGAGTATGTTGCTGGAAAAAAAAATCTCTTTTGCTCTGAACAGATTCGTCTGGCACACCTCAAGAAGAAATTAGTGTTAATTGAATGTTGTTAAGGATTTGAGTTTGCAATGCAGTGGTTTTTTGTTTTGTTTGCTTGTTTACTAATTTCAGAGCGATCGGTTTCAACCTTTGGCACAGATTAAGGATCAGCTCACCCTCTCACTCCTGAGGGGGAGCTTTATCACTGCAGTAGTGCAGCAGTACTCAATCAGAACTTTGGCCATATATACAGGTAATATAGGTGACATCCTATATTCCCAGACATGCTTTACTACACAGCCAAATAAAGTGCTCATTGAGGTTGTCTTTGAATGATGTCTTCTGAGTCGTAAAAGAGGCTGGAACTCCTCTGTTATTCTATGAAACAGTTAGCAGGCCTGCACAGTATTTTTCACACATTTTGATTTGAGGTACATGGACTGTAAAGAAATGCTTAGTACATAGAGAAGTGGGGTGTTGATGCATCCTCACACATGGCCTTTCTTTTTTGTTTTTTTAAGTATCTTCCTTTTGCTTGCCCTCCAGCTCAGTCCCTACCAACACAGTGGCATATTGCAGTACCACATGGAGTAATCGTGCAAACATTCTCCACTGACACTGAAGGAGTTTCCAGCCAGAGCCGAAAAAAAGGAAGAAAAAAAACAGCCAGGAGGTAGATTACAAACACCATCTCCTTTACTTGTAAATAGTCAGGTCCTCGATAACGAGCCGTCTCGTTATCACTAGAGTGCACCATTGATGGCTGGATCTATATTTTGTAAGAAAAATAAAGGACAAAAAAAGAAAAGAGCGCCCCTCCCCACCTCCCTCCTCCCCGTCTTCCTGGTGTTCTCACTATGTACAATATTGCACGATGACGAAGCATTAAAAAAAAAAGGGGCTGTCGCATCTCAGTTTCTCCATTTGGATTGAGACTTATTTTCTTTCTTTTGTTTTCTTGGAAGCAAGCATCAGCAGTATAAAACAGCATGGTTATTTATTGTGACAGTGTCATGTTTCTTTGATTAAAAAAAGTGGAAAATCAAGTTTTGCTCGTGTTGCTCTCTTGCTCGCAGAAGCTCTGCACTTCAGTACTCTGTGATCTAGACAAATGCACTACACAGTAACATCTAAAAGCATTTATTTTCTGGAAAAAAAATTAAATATGATCATGAGAATAGGCAAACTTTTACTACATCAAAAATAAGTTGTCATCAATGCAACCTGCAAGGTTTCCACTCACTCAATGCTTAAAACCAGGATTTAACCCAACAGAAAACTGACAAAAGTACAAAAAATATTTAATTGTAAAAGATGAACAAAAACCTGAACACATACTTGTATAGTAATATATCATTTATGCATTCCAAAGTACTGTTACATACTTCAGCAGTAAAAAAACAAAAAGGTCATTCAAACCCAGCTCGATTTCAGAGCCCCTGACCAGTCTAGGGGATGAGGAGGCAAGCAGAGCTTGGAACACAGTATCCAGAAATGTTTGAAAGCTTAAATTTGTCCATGAACACACTGGAAATGAATCAAAAGGCCTTGAAAAGCATTACAGGTGGCAATTAAGAAGCCACCGAGAGTTTCTACCTGGCCTTGTAACGCTATAACCAAGCTAAAGCACCTAAACATACCAAAGTTAGAAACCTAAACATACCAAAGTTTATAAAATTTTGGTGCCGGTACATCTGTTAAATGCATTGATGTTCCCATATTTTAGCCATTTGCTGCAATTCTTAATTGTCTTAGATATTCAAAAAGTTTAACTGGAAAGTTGCACATGGGTATTTACAAAATACAACTGTGTTACGTAAAACGGGGTGAGCTCAAAATAAAAATGTTGTGCAACAGAAGACACGAGGAGGAAGAGGTCAGGAGACATACAGTAGGATTTTTCCCAGGGAATTTAATAAGCAACAATCATAACCAGATTAAAATGTTTGTAAAATGTCCATCCTGTTTTCTTTTTCTTAAAAACGGCTCCACAAAAGAAGCAAAGAGCAACAAACACAAAGGAAAAAATAACATGTTTTTTTGAGTAAGACCTACATACAATGAGCTTCAAATCATGACTACAAGGTGTTTCAAACCTTCTAGGTTATCAGTGGTGTGTGTGTGCGCGCAGGTGTGTATGTATCCTTTATGTGTGTTTTTTACGAAAGGTCCATAATGTGTCCAGGAAAGCTTTAAGAGTCAGAGGAGCATGTACGTAGGGGGTTGGGAAGGATATGAGGAAGAATCTGGCCCATTCTCTACAGTCTTGATTTCACCTTCACCGGTTTTCTCTTTACCTGAAAGACAACACAGCGTCAGTCCAATCATCCCTCTTCCTCTCACCTGTCACGATGATGTAAATGAATGAATGGATGTTTTCTTACTTTTAAGTACAGGTTAAGCCTCTAAAAAAAACTGTAGCCTACATCTCCCATAATCTTGTCTAGTGAACACCCACTTATTTTAAACTCCTCATTCTATGTTTGTCATGCAGGGTCTCTAAAAAATTCGGTGGATTTAGTATTTCTCATGACCAGAATTTAATTCCTGGCTTGAAAACCACAATGTTGAAAATGAATAAACAAATTTTTGAGCTTTGGAGAGAGCCAGGCTAGTCGTTTCCAGTATTCTATGCTAAGCTCAGTACCTTCCAGCGCCAGCTCTGTACGTGACAAAATGAGAGAGGTACCGGTTGTTCTTATTTAAGTCTCAGAAAAAAGTACATTTCCCAAAATAATGAGGTATTTCTTTAAGATACAAACTCACTGTAGTTGTATTGTGCGAGACGTAGGACTTAGACTGTTGTGTTTGGCCTTAGAGCAAGATTTGCTGTTTAAGAGACATCATGGACTAAACCAACTCACTGCCAGTCTGCCCACCTTCACTCCACTGTTGTGCTCTCCCTGCCTGCCAGAGGGGACTACCCTCCTTGTGGACTTGGTATCTCCCTGGCTGCGTGTGTTGGACCTGGCTGCACAGCTGGTCTGTCCTTGTGTCAGGAGGGGGTATCTCTCTCTGTCCCTCCCGTCACAGATAACACCCTCTGGGCTGGATTCCAGCTCTATCTCAGTGTCACCCTCGCTGCCCAGGAGGAGGGCAACTGTCCCTACAGCTCTCCCTGTCTCCTCTCCAGGCTTTCTCACTTTTACCTCCTCTCTGCTCACAAATGAAAACTTGCTGAAAGAAAAGGTGACATCTGAAGGTCGGAAAGATTCCTACATAGCCACGGGATAAGGGTACTGATTAAAGAGACACAAGCTGGGATTATAAAGTTAAAATCACCACTGTGAAACCTTCCTTTTGGCCTGCCAGTTTCCTCTAGTTTATTACTTATCTGCCAAAAAGACAAAGTTACAATAAATTTCACCTCAAGTTATATTACGTCCCATCTTTTCTCTTTCCACGACTCCTTTCTCTCCTCTTACCTCTGTAAGTCAATCTGTCTCTTTGTCCCTTCATCATTCTGCTGCTGCTGTTTTGACATCTTGATGTTGATTGACTCTGCAGACGGGTTGGAGTTGGGGTCAGCCGCTCTCTTCCTGCCTCGGCCAGCTCCGCCCCCTCCTGTCAGCGCCGTCGCTCCCTCTTTTTCAGCCGCTACAGGAGCAGCAGCTGTTTTAGGCGGACGGCCACGTCTTTTGACAGGCGACGCTTCTGTCCCGGCATCGGGGGTCGCATTTTGACTCGGCTCCTCCTGAAAGACGGTGACAAAAGGCTCAGTACAGAAAACACTGCTTTAGTTTGGAGCATGTGTAGCTCCAGTTGATATCTGGTTGTCCTCTCTGAGCTTACCTTCTTCCCCTCATCATTCTTGATCACTGGGTTCTCATTGTTCTCCTGCGCTCGGCTCTCTGATGACTCGGTGGCAACGTTGCTGTTACTACAAGACACATTTTTTTAAAATTACTCAGTTGAAATATATATTGTTTTCTTAATATGTTTATATATACGAGTAAGTGTGCGATTACCTGTTCTTGTTGATGGTTGAGGAGCTCAGTGGAGAGGAGTTGGTGCTGGTGTTACTGGCTGTGTCTGAGGCTGTGGTGGTCTTGGTGAAGATCCGCCTCCCTGGTACTGTCAGAGGCTTGTTCACAGCTCCCAACACTGGAGCTGGTTTAGGCTGCACAAAGAAAGAGTGGTGTAGTGTAAGAGTGGTGGGGTGTAGTGGTCAGGCCTCAGTATATCACTCAAGTCTATGTTAATGTTCCACATGTGACCCTCACCCTGATATGAGCATTATACTCACAATAAAATGGTTAATATATTCTACCTCTTAAGCTCGTAATCACAGTGAAGTACCAGTTTGTTGCCCCTCCACCAAACTAAATGAACCCCCTGATAATTACGTGTTACAAACTCTAATGTAGATCGCTCAGCAATCTCCTGACTGTAGGGTTATTTACAGTAGTTATGAAAGCGTGAAGTGTTTTGTATTTTATATTTACCTTCCCAGTGAGCAGCATTTGTCTCATATCTGCCAACAGATACTCTTTATCGTTTTTGAAGTCCTGTTGAAATAAATAACAACAGACAATTTGATTAGCATAAACCTCTAAAGCAGAAATGTCAGCTGTAAAGGTCATGATTTTTGGCTTTTATCTTCAACGTGTGTGCCCATATTATTTTTTTTTATCACTGAGTGGATGCAAGAGAAGAAAATCTTGTATTTATGTTTAAGCGGTTTGAGAGGAAGTTTGTTTTGAAACTATTTTCCACAAGAGTGAATACATTATCTACACACTGGATGGTGTGTGTTTGTGTGTGTGCATTGCCTTGTCCTGTATGAGGAAGAACTTGGAAGGTAAGACAGGGTCTTTCGGAGAATCCAGGTGACATGCAGTGCTCTTGTTGGCGATCACGAAGAGAGCAACATCACAGACAATATACAGCTTCTGTAACCACAACAACAAAAGAAACTCTGTTAGGATTGTCTGATTACAAAGAGTTGCTTTGTTAGTTTTTTCCTTTTTTGGTTTCATTTATTCATACATAAATACATGTGTGTGTGTACCTCATTGGCCTTTGCATCATCTGGACACTGTGCATCCTTGGTCTGTTTGATGTTCTCTACCATCTTCCTTAGAAAGGCATGACTGTTGTTCTCATTCTTGGTCATCAGCACCTCCAGCATGAACCAAAGGCACCTACACAACAAAAGCACACAGTAAACATGCAGTATAACACTATATATATATATATATATATATATATGTATACACATATATATATATATGCCATGAAATTAGGATATTTTCTAAAATACAAATTCTCTCTAATTGAATCTTGTGTCAGTTAAGGACACAAAACCATGTCAACTCTCACTCTTTGATGTCTTTGAGCTGCTCATATTCATGTGGTTTTGTGAAGTCTGGGTCGTGGGCCAGCAGGTGGATCATATATGGGACGACATACTCAGGAAGGAGGGAGACAAGTTTTTCTGAAAGGAGAGAGAGACTTACTCGTTTTCATGTCCATAAATATGTTTCCAACCAGTTGTTGTTGTTTATGTGCATTTTCAATTAGCAATTATAAAAAACCTGACTGGAAATAACGCTTCACGTTTAGCTGAGGTGGAAAAGTTGGTGTATCTTTAAGCAATTAAGCACCTAATGAATCAGAGCATACCATGCAGCCCCTTTTTCCCCATCATCCTAATGCACATGAAGCTTCAGCACAAAAACATCCCGAGTTTGAACACTGACCCCCATGAGCGAGCGGGTTTTGTTTGATGTACTCTCTGCGGACGGAGATGTTTTTGAGGAGGCACTGTCGGGCGTGGGCACGGCGCTCCTTCACCGGGTCCTTGGCACAGGTCGAAGACGGCCAGGTACTCCAGGGGCAGCAGCAGTTTGACGAGAGCCAGGGTGCAACTACAGGCAGGTCAGCAGACCTGGCGTGGCATTCTCCTGTGCGTGGGGAGGCAAAAGCTTGGAGTGGAGTGTGCAAAGAAACTCCAATTCATACAACTAAAACAAGGTAAAGGAATTTTTTGGCACTGAGGCGTTTTCTTCCCGGTACACCTGAAAAAAGACACAATGTAATTGAGACGGCGTTGATAACAAGGCGCAGAGCTGAAACTGCTCAGGTGTGATGATGTCATGGTAACAAGCTCCTGGGCCAACTTCATAATAGCTCCACCTGCAGCCAGCCTCAGGCAGAACATGTCTGATTTACTGCGAGAAGAAGGAAACAACAAAAAATGAACTTTATGGACACTAGCTTGGGGCTGTTAGCTTTTAATGCCAACTCCTAAAGCTCCATGTTCAGGAGTATGAAAACTATAGTAATAATATTAATGAAGTAACACACTCTCGAGCCTCCGTCCTAAAATTTTAGCCATTTTTGAACTCTCACATTCCCCTCTGACCTACTACAGTGACCTTCAACCCCTGAGATACCCTGATCTTCTTCTGCTCTGTGGTCTCCCTCGCCCAAAGCCAACATGGCTGACAGCAGGCGCAGGGGTGGAGTTTACCTTTGATTTGGACTGGTTGTTCTTCATTCCTAGCAACCAACGCACAAGCAAGCGATGGCTCTGCCTGTAAAGAAAGAAAGAAAACGAATAATTAGAAAGTCTTTACAATCTGCCTTCCATTCTTTCCTACAAGAGCACTAAACAAAATTTGAATCATCAACTTCAAGATCCTGGATGTGTATTAATGAAGTAAAAATGAACATTACCTTAGCTAGAACTGGGTGAGACTTCCTCATCAGTGAGTCCACAGCTTGCCATTCTTGTTTCCCGCGACTGGAGACACAAGACACAGGACAGTCACATCTTTTCTTTCCATATACACATGCCATTGTCAATTTCAACAATGCTCTGTTTATTCACAAAGTTGGCATTTATTAGCGTCTAAACATATATACAAAGTGAACCATTATTATAAATGCATGATACCGTAATGTTTGTTTGGTATATATAGTTTGATCTAAACATACCCTGTCATTCATGAGCAAGTCCTTCCGCGATGAAGTTGTACAATGGACTTCATTGGTGGCTCTTAAACTGATCTGGGGCCAGCATGGAGATGTGGCCCAATGACACTAGGGAGTAATGACTGCTCTGGGGCGTCTGCGTTCAGACTACGTGACAAAGGCTGGAGGTGCAAGAAGACCTTACATGAGGAGCCTTAAATAAATGAAGTAATACACAGGGTGGAAAAACAGGTGACAAGAGCTACCTTCCAGCCACAGTGCAAGTTGACATAAATAAAAAACAAAAAAAAAAAAAAAAACACCATCTTAGCAACTGTAACACAAGGTAGATCCCTGCAGGTTCATTACTCAAAAATCTGTGCCAGCTGCACTTCCTTGTTGTTAAAGATGGCATGGATACAGTGGAGCTGACCTGCTTGGCCTGGTGTGGTGTGCCCGCTTAGCTTTCTGATGCAGGATGGGAATCAGGGTCCTGATGGACACAGCAGATATTAATTGATATTGATTGATTCTAACAGATAAAAAGCCTTTTCAGATCGAGGTCAGATTAGACGAATTACACTGTATGGAGACTACTGCCTTAGAAGAGGGTTCCAACACAGACAGGATGAGTAGTGTGATTTTATCATTTTGCACATATTTGCTTTATATCAATTTGTTTTCATAAATCTCTTCGATCTTATCTGTTGTAATTCCGTCTCGATCTTTTTGCCCACAGTGTTTCTACCAAAATCTGGATGGCACGCCTCTGCCACTTTGTCATCCTCCATCTTCAAAACACTGAAAGCAGAGACTACGTGGGAGGTCTCTGCCGAGTGGAAAAACTGTGGGGTGGGTGAGCACGACAGGACCTAAAAGAAATTAAATTAATCCAAATTACTTATCAAGCCTTAGAAGACAGTAGCAGCATTTTTTATATGTCAACCCCAACATTAATTACAAATCATGCACACTTCGCATTACAAAATGAACTTTTGCAGACTTGAAACCTCCATGCCCCATGTCATGTACCTTGAGTAGCTCAGGCCTGAGGATGGCTTGTATCAGGGGTAACACCTCTCATCCATCCATCCAGCAGCCGTGCCCTCAATGGACTTGTTAAGCAGCTTCACCGAGCACTAAAGGCAGGTAAATTATAACCATCCTCATACTCATCTAAACCCGTGTGTTTTCAGACAAAATTAAGCATTTGTAGATATCCAAGAACAACAATACCAAGACATTAAGTTAAACCAAGTTGTTACACTACTGTGTAACAGTACTAAACATATGGTATGAATGTTTCCTCTCTCATGGTGTTTTTCTACATAAAACAGAAAAGGGTTAAATATATTGCCCTGACTGAGGCCTGCAGTTACACCTCACCCCTAGGTGTCTCAGTGAATTAGAAAAACCTGTTAATGGTATTACACAAGCACAGAAATTACATGAAGCATTTTATCACTGAGATAGGCTTACACTTCTGGTTTGCCTCTGTTACAGTGCATTGTACCTTCAAGTCTAATATCTAATGGAGGAGGATTAACAATGTAATTTCATGCCTTTCAATTTAATCAAAATATAAACAATTAATTCATTAAATTTAGACTTGAGCATGTGAAAGAAATATTTTTAGCCTGTTGTGAAATGTGGAGAATAAAACCCAAACAAACTACTCGATGTGGTGTAAAATATCAGGAGTTTTTCTGACCCTGTTGATGGCCTCAGAGTCAATGTGGACGGGGAGGCGATAGCGCTCAGCAGGAACTTGACCATCTCCAGGAAGGGGACAGACATTTTGAGAATGTCAACTTCCGGTAGTCTGCCTCTGCCGCCAGTACAAACAGTAATACCGTTAATACCAACATTCATGGATTTGTGCTTATAAGATGTATATGCATTTATGACTTGTAATATTCGTGCTGGGACAACCTTCCATTTTGGTCATATTATAGTTTATCACTAACTATAAATCAAACACATGGGGAGGACACATCCATGCTGTTGTTGGTCTGTACAGGTTCAAGATCAAAACACCCTCACCATGAGGAGGTTATCTCACCAACATCATGAGGATAGAAAACAAAATAGAGGATGCATGATTTGCTTTGTTATGGCAAACCAGTGACTGCACCTTGGAAATACAGATGAACTATTTCCAGTATGTAACACAGCTTCCTCTTTCTCTGAACATACATAGTCCCCTGGGATTTAAAAGCTGCATTGAGTGATTTCTGTGCAACAGGGTGGAACTTGAGCTCAAAACAAACTCCACAACATTGAGGCCTGATCATGTTTTGGTGAATGATGTGTGTGTACAATGTTAACACTTGTGTGTATGTGCTAAAAAGAGACAGAAGATTGGCTTCTTGTCTGTGAGTGGCGTGTATGCTAGATGGACAGTGTTAATTGTCCTCTCCACCACACAGATCTCAACCTGGAACAGGTGGGACTATTGAGCATCTCCAGCTGGACTCTAGGCTTTGCAATCACTCTTTTTAAGAGCCTGGTTGAGCTTCTTCCATGAAGTCCTGGGCCTTTCCGCATCTGGCAGGGGTTCTGTGAAACACCAGAAGCCGGGATTGGGCGGGTTAAGATGGTGATTTGGGGAACCGTCATCTCGTTTTAAAGTGACAAAGTGCAAAAGTCAAAGTTGTTTGTTATTATTGGGTGTGTTACCAACACTGGCAATACTCATCAGCTTCCCAAACATGGCAGTGTTATTGGCCTCGGACTACCAAGAGAAAAGAAGCGAGTCTGAATCACGTTTGAGACATTTGCATCCAAGACATAGAGGAAGTTGTAAGTTTAAATGTAGCGGTTTGTGTCAGCGCACCACTGGCAGCTTGTGAAGGTCCCAGCAGCTCCTTGACAAGGCCTCAGGCATGTTCTGACACTTCCACATCTCATTCAGGCCTGAGGCAAGATCAATTACAAGAGAGAGAAAGCAAGTGAGAGGAGGGTGGCACTTACAGGGGATGATCAATACGTCCTTGGCAGTATGTGCTTTTGTGCAGAAACTGGGTTGAGTTTGGTGCCATTGAGCAGTTCTGTGTTTGATAAATAAAATGATATACGAAAACAAACAGGGCAGTATTTGTGTGTATATGTTTTTGCAGAGAGAGATGTCGAGAATTGCAGGTTTACTGATGACGGCAAGCGTTGTGTCCAGGCAGGCATACAGGTAGTACAGACACTTCATCTTCTCCTCCGTGTCAAGACTGTGAGGACCATGTGCTGGGCAAAGATCTTCTCTACTAATAACCTGAAGAAAGGGGGATAAAATTTACAATTAATTGAATGAAAACAGGCGAAAAGAACAAGTAAAGAAGTCCATACTAATTTCTGAATTTGTCTACATATCACTGCTTTTAACTGGTCTGCTGCAACCCTCTGTATCTTTTCTACTGGCTTCAGAGGAAAATATATTACACATCAGATGCAAAGTCCCTGCGCTGTCAGCTGTTTCTCGAAGGTTTATGCCATTTCTCATAGTAGCAACAGCCTAAACTGCATGTTGGCCAGGATGGAAAATTCATAACAGCCTGTGTTGTTCTTTACGGTATTAAATGATCCATATACACATGCTGTTGACTGTTATGTACAGTATGGATATTCCTCCCTTGTCATCGATGCTGTTATTCTGATAGTATATGTGCAGCAGCTTGTCTTTGATCCAGCTGATCTTCAGGGCAGACTCACCTTCCCACGACCTCATGGTGCAGACAGTATTTCTTATAAAAGCTGAGCCAGGCCATCATGGCCTCCTTGCGCACCGCACTTCAAAGAGGAGAAAGCAGGGAAAAAACCAAATGGGTTGGACAGTATTAAAGATGAGCAAGAATCGAATTTATATGTCTTGTTTTATATGGGAAAGTAGTGTTTGTTCATACTCTCAGACCAAAGCATATTAAAACTTTATTAGTCTACATGTTATTAATAGATATGGTGTGATTAAGAACTCAAAATTTCATTTACAAATCTCCAAGGAGTCTCAGTCTAGTCTCCAAGGTCATTGACTGCTTTGATGATAATCGGGATAGCGCCAACTAATATTTACTACCACAAAATGTCATCGAGTCATTTCCTACATGCTTATGATAATATCTGCACCACTGATGCAAAGTGTGTGTGAGTGCACATTTGTCACCCTCTTGTCCAAAGTCCTTTCCGTCTGAGCCAACAGCTGGTCGTTGACCAAGTTGAGGTCTTTCTTCCAGCGTTGATGATGGTGACAATGACATCGCCAGCCGGATGGCTTCACCTCTATGGGTCGCGAGCAGCACCTTTAGGTACTCTGGTTGGATAAAGAGAAGACGTATAACCACAATATTGTTCAGAGGGTATGTGAAAGAAAAGCCCAATGACTGAATTGGAGGGAGGGAAAAATGGACCAAAACAAACACACAAAGTAAAACAAACCTGTCAGGTCTCTGGCCAGGTCTGGGTGGTTCATGAGGCAGTGGCTGGCAAACTACACACTCTAGCCTCACTGGAGCGTGAAGATGTCATTGAACCTGGAGAAAAAAAAAGCTGTTACTCATAAAATAAATTCAAGTCATGCATCATACTTTGAGAAAGCAGGTGAAGGAACAAGTGATTGATGGATAAATTACAAATTAAGTGTCTAAAAGCTAAGCCCTTATGTTCTACTACTCTTCATTGAATATACACCTCCTGTGCCATTACTCAGTCAACTGATTATGATGGTATGAAAGTTTAAGGCACCCTGATAATTTTCAAGATTTTCCTTTATAAATCACTGGTTGTTCAGATCAGCAATTTCAGTTAAATATATCATATAGCAGACAAACACAGTGATATATGAGAAGTGAAATAAGTTTATAGGATTTACAGAAATTATTACTTATTAATTCTTTAAACAAAAGTGAGCGAGTGCATAAATTTGGGCACCCAACAGAAAAATTACATCAATATTCAGTATGTCCTGCTTTTGCAGAAATAACAGCCTCTAAGCAACTTCCTATAACCAATGAGGGTCTGGATTCTGGTTGAAGGTATTTTGACCATTCTTCTTTACAAAACATCTCCAGTTCAGTCAGGTTTGATGGTTTCCGTTATGGACAGCCGCTTTAAATCACACCACAGATTTTCAATATTCAGGTCACAGGGGACTGAGATGGCCATTCCGACGTTGTACTTGTTCCTCTGCATGGTGCCTTAGTAGAATTTGAGCAGTGTTTAGGGTGGGTGTCTTGTTGAAGTATCAGCCAGGCGCCTTCAACTTGTCACTGATTCTTGAACATTGTTAAAAATCTGCTGATACTGACTGGAATCCATCGACCTTCAACTTTAACAAATTGCCAGTACCTGCTCTGGCCACAACCCACAACATGATGAACCACCACAGAATTTTACTGTATGGGTAGCAAGTGTTTGTCTTGGAATACTGTATGTTCTTCATCCGCCATGTCTGACCCCTGTTATGTCAAATAACTCAATTTTAGTTTCATCAGTCCACAGCACCTTATTCCAAAATGAAGCTGGTTTGTCCAAATGTGCTTTAACTTTACCTCAGGCAACTCTGTTTTGTAGCATGTGTGCGAAAAACTATTTCCTTTACTCTCCATACAGCGTCACCTTGTGCAAAGTCGCTGAATAGTTAAAACGATGCACAGTGACACCATCTGTAGCAAGATCATGTTGCAGGTCTTTGGAGCTGGTCTGTGGGTTGAGTTTGACTGTTCTCACCATCCTTCCGCCTGTTAACATCTGAGATTTTTCTTGGCCTGCCACTCCGGGCCTTTGCAGAACTGTGCCTGTGGTCACCCATTTCTCACTATGTTTCTCACAGTGAAACTGACAGCTGGGGGAGTAATCTCTGGGGCGAGCTTTTGAATCCTTCCCTAAACCATGATGTTGACAATACTTTGCTTTCAGGTCATTTGACAGTTGTTTGAGGCTCCCATGTTGGCACTCTTCAGAGAAGATGCAAAGAGGAGAACAACTTGCAATTGGCCACCCTTAAACTCTCCCTTTCTCATGATTGGCTTCACCTGTGTGTATATGTAGGTCAAGGGTCAATAGGCTTACCAAACAAATTTTGTGTTCAATAATTAGTGCTAAAGAGTATTCAAATCAATAATAAAACAACAAGGGTGCCCAAATTTATGCACCTGCCTACTTTGTTTAAAATTATTGCACACTTTCTGTAAATCCTATAAACTTCATTTCACTTCTCATATATCACTGTGTTTGTCTGCTATATGATATATTTAACTGAAATTGCTGATCCGAACAACCAGTGATTTATAAAGGAAAATCTTGAAAATTATCACGGGTGCCCAAACTTTTTCATACCACTGTAGGTGTTCCCACTATTTACCTCAACCAATCCTCCATTAAGCACACATTGAGTGAATGTGTGTGTTTGTGTGTACTCATGTAACTCACCGCCCTAAGAAGCACTGCCACAGTGGACTGTTCTGCGAGGCCAGCTCTGAGTCTTTGGCCCCGAACAACTTTGCTAGCAACCGTACAACAGCTAGACGCTCCTCGCCATCATTGCTCTGCAAACAGAAAAACACATACATTTGAATATCAGTGATTCCTTATCTTTCAACATGACATTTATTCTGGCCAAAGTCAATGTTCCATTAACAATGTGCCTTAGCCATACTGCTAAGAAAATGATGGAACATCTTAAAAATGGCTTTTTATTAGTTTTCTCTTTTTTTCATCTCCCTGCGTTATGCAGCTTAAAAGCACAAGCTGACGAGCCTCTTCAAGGCTGTTTCACCAGGATAGTAGAAATGATGACATTATCTTGCACTGCTGATTATCTAACTATGATACACAATGTGATTAAGCTTTAAAAAAGCCATCAATCCATCAATATTACCCTGCAAATAATCAAACAATGAAAAAAAATACACAATGATTATCAATGACTACTGTCAATGTTTACATTTGATCGATGCATCAACAGAAACTGATGTTCTGTGGTCTGAGGTGAGGTGTGCTGTGATCATTTCTGTGTGTGGGTGTTTGCGTTTACCTTCAGTTTGAACTCCAGCTGTGGCATGACAGAGGTAAGCAGCATAGGGTCGATGGCAAACAGTTCCTGGATGAGGTCAAAGAGCGTGCTCTGATAGGTCGCTGACTGGCTTTGCCCATCACTAAAAACCTGATTGAAAGGGCAGGGAAGGAAACAAACAGCGGTATAAGGATAGACAAAGAGCGCGGAAGTCAAACTGAAACAAATAACTGAGACATGGAGGAAAACAAGTACAATGGAGAGCAGGATGCTACTGCGTTTGCGATGCGTCTCTATATAGTGCAGTGGTACTCCATGAGGGTCTTGCTTAGAGATCATGCAACTTGTGTTTCAAAATTCTGTTCAAAAAGGAAAGTTAAACACTGATTAGTTCATTCAACTATGCATACTGAAACAGCTACAGTCTTGTCACAGAACAGATACTTTTAAATTTCAGGATTTTTGGTCAGTGTGTCAAATATAACGTCCAATGACAGTGGATTGAAAAATGTCAACAATGGTACCATATTTTCGACAGTTTTATTAGAAACAAGCTGTTCTTGTTGAGTCATGGGGGTACTCAACCAGAATAGGTTCCAGAACAGTGAAAGAAGAAAATGCAAAGAAGTCTCAAACAAGTTGTTGATTGTCTGCTCAAGTCTCACAAAGCAATGAAATGATAAACACAGCTTTTGTGTACGTATACACAGTGTAACTGTGTGTCTTACCTTGTGTGCAGGGATGAGGTTAATGAGGATGGTATCCAGCAGCTCCTGTGTGACTCCGTCTCCCTCCATGATGATAGAACTCATCAGGTCCATCATATGCATCTGAACCTTCTGGTTACATGGCTGTTACTGTGGAGAAAAAGGGACAGAGAGACTGAGACAGGGACATTTTGCACTCAAGCGTTACCTGATGAAACGAGAAAGAACAAAAACAAAAGAAGAAGAAAGAATCTGTGATAAATTAAAAATAAAGAATGGTTATTAATCATAACCTCCTCTACACATTGTGGTAAAACAGCTCTAGTGGTAATTGAGCAAATCAAACATACTAGAGATGGACAATTAATCACATAATAATATCACCTAAAAGGCAATGAAATCAACAAAACTCCAAACCAATCAAAATATTCCACCAGAAACTGAGTTATCTTATTCAGCATTTGTTAAAATATCGTCACACAAACATCCCGCTAATGGAATCAAATAACAGAAGCCAAAAACATTTAGACCTCTTTATAATATGAATTATTTTGATAGTCACAACACATGTGCAAACAAATACTTAAGTGTTCTCTTAGCCACTGCATATGTTAGATAATTATTACTCATATTCCATGATTTTTCTATTTATTTCCAACACAAAGAATTAATAAAGAGCTTTCTAAGAGGAAGAATCTTGTGCATGTGTATTTAATAAGACAACAGAACAGCAATCGTTACTAAGGATAATTAACTGTGATATTCACTTTGAGCCCCAATATAAACATGAAATCAAATCTGGAAGCTCATGGATCATTTCTATCAGCCTGCATGTTTCTAACTAAGTGAAGCATGTTAATATCAGGTGTACGAGAAGGACAGTGGTGGAACATGAAGGTCTGATAAACAGTAATATTTCAGAATGTAGAGGTAAAACAATGTTAAGGTCAAAGATATAAAAAGGAAAACACTAAAAGGACACAGCAGGAGATAACAAAGGCCTTACTTGATGACAGAGAAGAGTGTTTTGAAGAGCTGGATGAAGATCTCATTGCAATCCTCCAGCTCAAAGCATATGTTGTACGACTTCACCATGGGTTCTACAGAAACACATTTAAAAAAAAAAACATTAAAGAAAATGTTATTCCTTCATCACCAAGAGTAAGAAATTCTGCCATTTGTGAAGCTGGAACCTGAGAATTAGTAGCAGTAACTTTTTGCTTCCAAATGCCAAACAATTAAGGATTCAAGGATTCAAGGAGCTTTATTGTCATTTCAACACATGTGTGAACATGAGGTGAAGCGAGAAATGAGTTACTCTGGTCTAGTTATGACCAATTACAAGTAAAGTATAAAAATACAATAAGAATAATTAAGAATAAAATAGAATATATAAATATAAACTAAGTAATATAAATATAGAAAACTTCACAGTATAAGTATAACACTATAATAAATATATGGATTATCAAAACTGCTGCAGATTATCCAACAAATATTTTACTAATTGTCTTGGCTATAAACGAATTATTGTCCTGTCTTCGTCCCTTCATGGTTCCTTACCTCCAGCAGGTAGAAGTATCTGGTAAACTGAGGGCTCTTAGTGTCTTCTAGCCCTTTAGCTGTCTGGTGATGAACAGGAAGATGTCCTGGAGAAAAGACAAGAAAACAAATATGACTGTTAATTGTTTTTTGAAAAGGCGGCGGTTTCTGGTATTCTGGTTAGTGCCAAGTTGATGGAGGATTTCATACAGTTGCCCAGGGGGCAGTTCAACAACGAGTTTGTCGTGCAGGGTGTATGGGGCCTCGGGGCATAGATCCTGAAGATGTCAGCAAGACAGCAGGCCACCAGTAGCCATCTCACGTCTTTATTGGGGTTCCTGAGGAAGGAGCTCTGGCGGTGTTAGTGCCAGGCTAAGATGCTGCTGCTTCTCCTCTTCCCGGAGTCTTGATCCATGTCCATGTAGGTCTTCACCACCATCTGTGAAACAAAGCATCAGAGGAAAGGTGAGATGGGAAGTGTACAGAGTGGCAAGATTTTTCCAATTAGTAATGTGAAATGTTTGATCTCTGCTCACATCAGGAAAACCAAAGTTGTCTAATGTATCCATGTTTAAATACAAATTGGCTGTGGAGAAATTATCAGCATAAAACTGAAGGATGTGGATCTAGCATGAAATACTTAAATTACAAAGGCAGCACTTGAGATAGAAACTGCCACCTAAAAGGGCAAACAACCATTTTCCATCCTAAGGCTCTCTCCCACATTATTAGCTAGCATAGTTGCACCTGATGGTTTCTTTTAATTATTTGCATTCTTAACTCTTCTGTTTAAACAAACACCCAGGAACAATGCTGGATTTTGGGGGCAACTTTAGCACAGTGGCCACAGTTGGAAATGCAGGTCATGAGCCTCATACGTAAAGATCTTCTGAGATGTAATGCTCTGAAAACATAATAGCGAACAAGCAAAGAAAGACTCTTATGCTCAAGCTCAATAATTCCCAAAAACACTGAAGCATTCAAAAGCAATTTCAACAGACACCCAGAGAAATATTTACTGGAATCAATGGGCTGCAATCTTGGACAACGGGATCCAATGCATCATTGTTCAACAGGAAGCGCTTAAATGGTGATGTATCAAGAATGAACATGGAAAAACAATCATAGGTTGGAGATGAACTGTAAACACACACCAGCATTCAGTAATTTCAAAGTCACTTGGCTTAAAGGCTTGTTGTAAGAGGAACAAGTTGACGTGCGACCAGACAATCAAAGCTTTAAACACAAGGCTAAAGCCTTGTAGAACTTCAGGAGTGGGCATTAGCCGTAAATGACATTTATTATAAAACAGTTAATAAATTCAAGTCCTTAACATGGGCTGAAGATGTTCCAACTGCAACAGTGGTTTGATTCATTAACTGAGTTTGGAGGTTGAGGTTCTTAAATGTGCAAATTGCTACTTTTTTTAATGATAGGATATTAAATATTTTTGGGTCCTGGAGTTTGTTACTCAGCGAAACAAGACATTTAACGTCATCGCTGGCATTTCACTGTTGCGCTGCCAGCGCGGCGTGTGATGTTCACTGCGGCCTTAAGTCCAACACTTTTCAAGTATCAAGAATATATAGGAGCTATACTAGGTAAGAAACATTTACCTTGACATATCTGCAAGTGCTGTGATTTTCAGAGAATTAAATCACCAAATAAAGTTTCAACAGTGTATTACAGATCCAAAATGAATTTATGCTCATAAGGGTTGACCTTTAATTTGCCTTTGTCTATATGCATTATCT
Organism: Lates japonicus; assembly: GCA_033238685.1. NCBI lineage: Eukaryota > Metazoa > Chordata > Actinopteri > Centropomidae > Lates > Lates japonicus. Next base: position 1,918,992 of record BRZM01000099.1, on the reverse strand, counting down.
CAGAGCAAACAAAGTTTAAATGACAGGAATTGTTCTGTATTGCAGAGATTTTTCCAGGTTAAACGTGAACACTACTGTCTGAAGAGGTTGATCAAACATCTCAGTTCTTATGGATAGGAACTAGGACACCATGCTTTAACCTACCACTTCCTCTAGTGTGTGTGTGTGTGTGTGTGTGTGTGTGTGTGTGTGTGTGTGTGTGTGTGTGTGTCTGTGCGTTTGAGTGTATGAGAGCGAGATGAAGCAGAGCAGTGGAGCTCACTTAACAGCCAGGCTGCCAGCCGGGGTGGGGGATGGGCCAACAGCTCCAGCAAACTGCAGAGCACCATACTCACTCCTACACATTCAGACACACACACACACACTCACCCTAACCCTCTGCTGGTCTTACCAGAAACAGTCACAGCCCAGCCGGTGAAGACTCTCCACAGAGACGAGTGTGTGGGCCTGTTGAGCTGTAAGAGTATGCGTATGTCTCTGAACCCTAAATTTACTGTCGTTTATTTAGACTGATGATGCTTCTGATGCAAAGTCTGACAGTTGTGCTGTTCCAGCAAAACGTTTAACCGAAATTAACCCACAATTTAACCATGTAATTCATGCAAGTGGCCCTGATATCATCTGATAAACTCTAAAGCGACAACCATTTCCTTCCCCGGGGTGGAGTCAAAAACGTGCCTTTTCCCCGCTCACCCTTCATGTCTTTCAAACAGGTTAACAAGGGTACTGAACCCTCCGACTGTCTTCAAAAAGACATCAGCACTATGTGGAAAAAATGCAGCCACTCATTCACTTCAACATGACCAGCACAGTGGAGTGCTGGCACAGCAGGCTATGGCAAAACAACACAGTGTGGTCCAGGAAAAAAGCAGGACCTGGTTTTGCCACAGTGCAATGTAGCATCATATCTGGCAAAGCTGCTTGTGGGTCAGTTGAGTACATGCAAGCACACATTCCTGGTAATTACTTTGGTTAATACTACTGCTTTGTCAGTAAAATTGGATTCGGCTGTTCAATACGAAGATTTGACTATTCATTCAAATAGACAATCTGCTAATCAAAAAAATCCAATGAGATGAGCTTCAGTGATGATTTCCACACAGTCTTGGCATCTTGGTCATAGCTCGGTTAGTTTTGTGGATTGGTCACTTGTAAAGGTTAGAAAGTTTGTTGCTCCTGGATTGCTCTGTGTACTGTGAGGCAGGAAAAAAAACAATGAATCAACTGACATTTTGTGACTTGGCTCGGGGTCTTTTCAACAGATGCACTGACTCATTGACTTTTAAGGGGCAGTCCTGGTCCAATTCTCCTGTTAACTACCAATCATCACCACAGAGGACAAACTTGTTGCTGTGATAACTGTTCAGAGTTGTAAATTTGCTTCCCTTAATATAAACATCTGGGCTGAGATTTGGTGTCTTGCAAACTTTAAACTCACTGATCGGTTACCTTCCTGGATCGTATTTCATTGTCTAACTGGTACCAAAGGCAATAATCCCTAACAATACAGACACTTGCACAGGGCTGTTCAGAGCAACATGCAATCACTATAATGTACAATGAAAGTATCTAAAATAGTGTGCCAGAGGAGCCTCTTTGCAGACAATTCATAATTTTAGGGGAATAGAAATGCCCTTATTTCCTTTCATGCCGAGCGTTAGATGAAAAGTTGATAGCACTCTAACATCTGTATGATAAATATGAAGTTACAGCCAGTGGCCTGTTAGCATAAAGATAGCATGGCTCTGTCAAAAGATAACAAAATATTTCTACCAGCACAGCTACAGCTCTCCAATTAACTGTGTGGGGGCACTACTTCCTCGCCGATTGAGGTATTTCCCAAAATACTGAAATACACAGTCGTCTCAACGATAAATAGTCCGACTGAGCAGAGTTTGTGTCCCATTTCTGCATCCTCCATTCTCTCCCTGTGCACAGATAGATCATGAGATCATGATCATGATAGATCAAAGAGAACGTGACCAGTCTGTGCTGGTTAAAATACTTGGGGCTGAGCCACTGGGTATACTCAGTTAGCTGTTACCCTTTCAAAACTATAAACACCCTTATTTGGCCTATTTCACCAACAATGTGAGGTCTGATGGTGGCATGAAGTTTCAGGTCACATCTGTATAAGTGCCTAAAACAATCTTTACAGTTTACAACACAAGCAATTCTACTCAAAACTCAATATACACAGAGTCATTAAGACAGTTATCCAAAGAGCATTATTTTCCATTTACCACCTCTATTCACTGCATCATTAAGAGCCGGAAGTGGACTCTATTGTGATTCTTGGTGTTTATAGTCAATTCAGAGTTGATTCTTGATTTAACAACTGTATTACTTCCAGGCTCTTATTCCACTGTAATATAAAACATAACTGGCGGTTAAGCAAACTGGTCTTGATAAAGGTCACACTCTTATTTTCATCACCTGAACAGAGCTGGCTGAACTTTCTCTAGTGTTGCAGTGCACGCTAAAGTTCAACATTCAACGAAAACAAAGTATTTACAGAAGACTTTTTAGAATCACAGAGGATAATAACTGCAATTCTTTTGTTAATCAGTTTTCTTCTACCACTGTTCCTCCAACATTACAAGTAGGTGGGGCTGACCCACTCATCTTAATTACCCATCTACTTACCAACATCAAAAATCAGACAGTTGGGCCATTTTTACTTGGGTTGACTACAGAATAAGTTCCTACACTGGCCCTGAGGGGTGCATTTTATCAAATATTACTGAAAGCTATGTTGTTCCTAAAGAAAACGCTTTCCAACGACCCATGTAACTTTCAATTCAAAACAAACAACAATAAACTCCTGCTTTTTGTAATTAAACATACATACACTATAACAAGCCGTACACCCCAATATCACACATTTACCTCAGGGGGACAAAAACCTGTACAGTGGACAACACTCTCTGTTCTTAGACCATGAAATCGGATAAGGACAAAGACCTTAAAGAAACATCTGGAAGAGCAACAGAAAAGGTATCCCTCTCTCAGGACAGACAAACAAGAAATAGATCTTGTGTGTACAGACAAGCACAACTTAGTAGATTTATGATATGGGCAACCAGAATGACATTACAGATCGCTTGTAAACATATGAGGAACACGATCTGGGAAGGTGTCTAGCTGGCAACTCCCAGGTGCAGCCACACAACCTCCACTCTACACCAACAAAAATTAGTCCGTTCTTTTCCTTTTTATGTCAGTAACAAAAACTCTATATTAAGCTTCAGTGAGTTGAGAGAGAATTTGTTACAGGATGAGCCCATTTATCATTTGTTTCCTCTTTAATGCCTGGCTAACACAGATTCAGCTTTGTGGCTACTCCTACACGTTTTGTGTTTTGCAGCACACAAAGTGAACACAGCAATAAGGACCAAAAAGAGATTAAATGGAGTGGTGCATTTGATGAACTCCAAGCAAAAAATCAAAGTAGTGCTTTTTTGTTTTTGGAACAATGCAAGTCCCAGATTCCATATAACTCTACCCTTACTTATGCAGGCAATCGAGGCATGATGGCAACACAACACAGGGCAGGGTGGGACTCACAATGGAGGGACAGTCTCAACAAAACAGACCATAGTGACGTGATATGAAACCTTAGCATACATATCCAGTAATAACAAAGCTGTGTAGATTCTATTTCGCTCCGACATAAACAGTTATGTAATATTCAAATAGGAGAAAGACCTAATTATAGATTAAGATTAATTGTAACAAGCCTGGTGCTATAATAACCATTAGACCAAACTATAGAATGACGTACATCAGTGGCTGACTGTAGATTAAAACAAGTGGAACATCACTCTTATCAAATAAGCTGTCTGCTCACTGATTGTTCTGCTGGTGGTACAAAACAAATCTCAAGTCCCTTCCACAAAATGATGGCCTAGGTTACTGCACATGTAATTAGTACCAGCTCTTCTACACCACAGTCAACAACCTGCTATTCAGCACATCTGTCCATAGTGTTAAGGCCAAGGGTTGTACACTTTATGGTCGCTATGCTACTCTATAAAAGCAATTCTAGGATGTCGGGAATCCATTTCTGCATTAGTGTTGTAAACAATCTAATGTGATTATGAGGAGTCACAGGATCCCTGTAAACACAGATGCGCAGGGAGGGGTAGATATCAGTATGCCATGTGAAAAGTTTAAACCCCATGTCTGAAGTGGCTATAATCAATATTTCTACAAAAACAACGCTGACTGTGAAAACCACGTGAAAGTGGTTGCCTGTTGTCTTGAACCTACAGCGTGTTATCTCTTGCATCTACAGCTCCCCTCACAGCTACTGTTGTGGTTCACTCTAACTGCCCTTATAGTGTCTTTTTCAGCCACAGCAGGCAGCTATTTTCAGTGAACATACTGTTCAGTACCTGACCAGCACCAAACGACAGACGGACACAGTAAGAGACTAGCTGATAAACATGGTGGGTCTAAAAAAAACATGGAGCTAAAAAAGCCAAATATTTCCCTCAGGGGTTGGTAGAGACCAAAAACAGAGCTAAAAGGAGAGAGGATATTGAGCTTTGTTTGCCAGAAGCCAGGAAACACAACTTCAAATGGATAATAACATTTCTCTGTAACTGCTAAATGTGTGAATAAGTAGCTGCTCACTAACAAGTTTGACATGTCAACTTAAATGTGACAATTTACCTCCATCATAAAAATCAGTTACCGAAGATTTCAACAAGGACTGGATGAGCAGTATCACAATATTGTTTAAATATTTTCCCAATACGGAAATATCATACATGAAATAATCAAACTGTGGTTCAATGAGCTGAGTTCTATTACACAAGACAAAACTCATTAAATCTGTAAAACATTAACTTTAAAAAATAAAATGTACACTAAATCGTTAAATAATGAAATGCTATGATCATAAATTAATGATACAATTCTTCAGGCACGCGCTAAAACTACTCTCAAAAATTGCTAATAAAATTACAAATATTCTTACTTTTGCCAGGTACAATTAAAATTATATTATTAAATTATATATATATAATATATTAATATATTATATTAAATAATATGTACATTTTCATATTGAACATGCTGGTATACTGCAGTTACTCCTCCTCTGACTACTTGAGTGCTGCTGATATTCAAAAAGGTCAACTGAATCTTGGTTATTATCTGTTCCATTAGTGCAGCTGTTTTCTTCAATCTCCCTTAAACATGAGTCACTGTTTTGCTCAACTGCAGTACAAATAGCTTCAGAGAGTACTGTTTTCTTGTGATCACATTTTAGGATCATCCCATTTTTCCATGATGAAGGACTGAAGAAGTTGGGAGCCTTCAACACTTGTGAACAATACTATCTCCTGTTTTGTATCATGTCACACTCAAGTTCAACAACATCATAATAGCATGGTGGTGGCGGCATGATTGTGAGTGGTGTTGTTCAGACAGAGAAGAGACAAATGACTGGGGGGAAACAGCCTGCCATAAGTGAGGGGCCTCTTATTACTTAATAATCCAGTAGTTTACAAAGTTGTAAGTTGAATTGTTTTGGCATTGTGCCAGGGGCTGGACACTGATACATGTCACGTTAAAGCTTGGAGCAAATGTATCTTGGCAGCAAGAAACCCCATCAACATACCTTCAATCGTTTGACCACCTCATCGTTGCTGATTTTGTCCGTGATCTCTTTCACTCCAGGAGGATAGACGATTTTTCCGTCCCCCGCCGGTTTCTGCTGTTGCGGGAACTCCATGCTTGTTGATGTACGATCCACACGGTCTTCTACTGGCCTCTATGGGTCAGAAAACAAAAGTTCAACACAACCATGCTACCGCACTTACCAAAAACCTCGTTTTAAGCATCATTCTCATTTGCCAATCATCCATTTCGCCTGCTTAAAATGACAAAACCGTGCGTGTATATTTAACGATATCCCAATCCGGAAAACTTTTTAAACAGAAAGCCAACATTAAACCAGCATTGTGCATATTATTAGCTTGCATGCTAAATTGCCCCAGCTAAACATCAGCTCCATATTTTCCGTAAAATTTCTCACCAAACACCGCACAGCTACAGAAACAAGCTCAACTGCTTTTTCGCTAACCTTACAGCTCCGTGAACTACCAAGTTGTTGGAAAACCACTTTAAAAACAGCAGGGGAGCCGCCGGTGTGTGTCCACTGTCATACAGGTTATCAAATGAGCTAGCTAGTTGCAGTGCAAACATCATTGGCTAGCGGTTAGCATTTTGCGGGAAGGAAGTCGTGTTAGCAGAAAGCGGCTAATTCACGTTAGCCGTGCAAGCTAACTGGGTTAGCCTACTTTGCTAGCCTAGGCCGCAAACTACTCAGGTACCCATCACATCTCCAGCTATAGACAATCACAGAGGAAGTGAAGTATCCAATCATCTCTGCCTCAAATAGCCATGGTCGTGGTCAGTTCCTGTGGTTTACAACAAATGCAACTACTTTGTGAAGTTTAAAAATGAAGCTAATTTACTTGTTACTGTCTTTTTTCCAACTTCAACGCATCGCTCCGTACTGCCGCTAGTTCTCAGACGAAGAAGGGCTGCTGCTACCGTCGCCCTGAGCCCTCCTTTCTCACCACCAACTTGCCCCCACGGAGGGTTTTGAACACCCTAACAAATGCAAAATGAATCTGCTTTCAAATACACAACTACGGATAAAACCCCCAGGACGTTTGCCGAGCGATTCCTCGTTGGTATTTACCTCTCAAGTGGGCCGTTTTAATTCATTAGTCTGACACAGGTTGGGTTTAGTTTTCGGCACAAAGCTCTCTGTCCGTTCAGTCAGTGCTGTCTGTGTGAAGGCTGGGTGTAGAGCGCCCCCCTCGGTCTCACAGCAGTACTGCACCATTAGATACATGGCGGGAGTCAGGAACAAACAGCTCCCTTCAACTTTCTGTTTCTTCACCACAGTGTGGAGTTTATTCTCAAATGATCAACCTGTCAACCAGCACCTCAGTTTTTAATTTTTTATTTCAATATAATATAAATTCACACTGTTATTGCATGATGGCATTTTCTGTTTTTGTGGCATATATATAAAGAAAAAACAGCATTGTGTATATACTGTGTATTACCAATACTACTAATATGAATCATCATCATTACAAAAAATGTTACTTTATTTTACATTGTATTTTTAAGGGCTAAAGTGATAGTCTTCCAACACTTATTTGTGCTACCAATACGTTAATTGACCTTACTATTTCTTGTTATCATCACTTGTACTACTATAACCACAAATTCAGCACCTTAACTTTCTTCATTAAATTGTAAATTGGTGAGAGTAGTGACACCTGGTGGTCAACTGGTAATTAACAATTGAGAAAAATGATTCAACTTTACCCATTTCAAGAACGAGGCAGAGCATTTGCTTTTGTTTCAATAACGTAGAGACCGTGACTAACCACTATTTTATCATTTCAGTACCTTTTGACATGATATAACGTTCAGTTGGTTATATGTATTGGTGAAAATAGGGTCTACTTGACCTGGAAAAAGGACTAAGTTCCAAGAGGAAAGAAAGAAAAAGAGAATAAGACATGGCTGAGGTGAGGGTGTCACAGCATCGGAGAAATCAACAATCTAATAGTAATTTCAGAGACATGCAGTTATATGTGTTAAAAAATAGATAAAGTATTGAAGTTTAAGACAAAAACATCTCTGCAAGCTGTTTACAAGGATCTAATCTACTCTACTACTGTAAATACAGTTTGTACTTTAACTGAGTATTTCCACCTTCTGCAACTTAATGTTTTTAATGACAGCTTGTTACCAGATTTTACATAAAATATAATCGGTTATAGAAGATATTGTTATAATAAAATTATCCAACAATATACAAAGTAATAATAATTAGCACTACCTTAATATTGATCAATAGTGATAACCCAGTGTCATATATAACAAGTTATGGCATTGTGGTTGCATATAAGTCCTTTTACTTTTGATACTTTGTTTTGTCTATTTCTGTACATCTCCTTCAACTGTATGTTCAGAGTACAGAGTCATAATGCTACTTTAACTAAAGACCTCCTCCAGACATGTTTGTCAAGACAGGCTGAATAATAATTTGTGTTAATAATGATAATAAATTCCTAAAATTGTATTTAGTTCTCCATCTGTATTTTTTAAACCTATAATCTATGAATATGCAAATATTTTTCATGCAAATATTGTTTTAAAAATTGTAAGTGTCGGATGTAACATCCCGTCCTCTTCACTGAAAAGTCCATTCTGTGTGTTTATGTACTGGAGGCTTCAAGTTTCTACAACAAATCCTCATTGTGTAAACTGCATATTGGACCAGGGCTGACTTCATCACAAAATCAGGTTTGTACATCCATTTGTAGAAACTGAGATTTAAGGTGAGCACAGAAAAACTTTCCCTCAAACCTCAAAGTGAAACAATAACATGCAAAACATATTTATGAGTGAAAGTGGACTTTGCAGTTTAGAAACAGTCCAGAAAGCCCAGGGACCACGTGTTTTATTTTGACAGCTCCATCTCGATTTCCGGTGTCAAGCTCCGTGTCGGTCTTGGCACAGTCCGTATTTCCCGGTGTATTTCCACCACTTGGAGTGCTGTTAAATATCATAACCTTGAGTTGTGGCACTTTCCTTACTCTACACCGATACCACAGCAGCATGTTTTCAGCTCCGGGCCACCCCTCTTGTAGCTCCTCGGCTACTTAGTTAGCTCCGAGTAGCCGCTAATGAGAGCAACCAGCGGCGGCAGCTCGGCCACGGAATGCCTCGGAGAAAGAAAAACGGCCAGAGCCCGGCCAGAGTCCCCGGCGGGCCGTCAGAAGGGGGAAGTCTCGGCCACACTGGGGGTTACCGACAACCTCAGGGATATGACGGTGCCATGGCGAACAACTTTCCATCCAGCAGCAGCAGCTCTCTCCCCAGCTCCACTAAGGAGAAAATCGTTAAAAGCATGCAGGAGATGTTCTCACACCTGGACCCTGAAGTTATATACATCGTGCTGTCCGAGTGTGACTTTAAAGGTAGCACAAAAAAACACACACACACAAAAAAACAACAACACGGAAAACAGGTTGTCCGACCTGCCGTGTGAATTTTGGGAACGCTAGTTTGGTTTAACGTGGCTAAGCAGTTAGCTTGATAGCAGTGTGTTTGTGACAGGGCTGAAGCATTTTACCACATGACATTACTTCACAGTGGAGGTCCCACGAGTATTATTGACAGTATCTTCGGTCATCTGAAACTATACCACCTTCTTCCACCTGTTGTTACATAATCTGGGACAACACCAGTGCTTCCCCTAAACTTATGAGTGACAGATACTAAGTGTATGTTGCATCCATGACTTCAAGTGTCATCGAGTGCTTCTCAAGTCAGGAGAAACAGAAATAGCAAACAAGGCAAAACAAACATTTTTAATACTAGCAGCCTATAAGCGATCCATACTGCAGATCGACCTCATGTTCATACAGTAAAAGGAGGTTCCACGGCCTGGGGGGGGGCAATACTTTCTGGTCAGCTGCCTTCAGAGCAGGACTGAACAGGTAGAGAGCAGGGGTTTACAAAACTTCACCAAGGAGCCTATCAGCCCTGCACTACTCTTCACTGTCATGTTTACTGTAAGAGAGGTCAAAGGTCACAGTGAAGCAGTTCTGCAGCTGTGTTGCAACTGAATATTTCTTAGGAGAGAAAATTTAATCAAATATCACTGTTATTGTTCTTGTTCTTAAAGACACTGTGATTATAGCTCATTTTATTTATTTCCATTTGAAATTTTTATGCACAAGTTTTTATTTTTGTTGTTTTTATGTCATGTCATGAAGTTTTTGTTATGTTTTGAGGGTCAATTCCTATCCGCTGCATTAAAATGGCAGTCAAGCAAGAATCATCACTTTCAAAGGTTAAATACAGTTAAATTGACGTTTTTGTTTTCCCTGTTTGTGTTGTAGTTGAAAATGCAATGGACTCGCTCTTGGAGCTGTCTGTGGCTGCTGAAGTTGCAGCCCCTATTCCCTCTCCTGTCTCTGGCTTTGAACGCACCGCTGCAGCCCTGCTCAGCCCTCAACACTTTTCTGAACCTAGACAGGACCTAGACTCCTCTAGGCTGTCGGAGCAGCCCTCCTCTCCGCCCTCCACCAGCCTCCTGACCGAGGAGCTAGATCTGCTAGTTGATCAGGAGTTAGAGACACTGACTGCACAGCAAGATGTTAAGGACGAACACCTCAGCAGTCAGTATTTATCTGCTGGTGCATCCCTTTCCTCTTTCCCTCCACCGCCCTTTCCACAGCAACCCCTCCCTGAGCTGCTTCAGTCCAGCCTGAGGCCCAGATCTAGAGAGCCCTCTGGTGAGCAGGCATGTCCAGTGGGAGGCTTGGTGCAGCACACGTCTGGAGCTTCCTCTCCGCTCGACCAGCTCAGCTCCTGGGACAACGAGACCGGTCAGGGGCAGCAGTCAGTGGTGAATTTCACACATCTCCTGACAGAGACACCTGTGGACAAGCCTAAACCTCCTTTGGACCTGGCAGCTTCAGGACGTCCCTCGGCTTTCCAGGTGTATAAAAAGCAGGACCCATCACACAGTGTTTCACAGCAGGCCGGGGTCATGCCCTCTGACACAACAGTTGGAGGAGCAAGATCTAAGCTGAACATTTTGAATCAGGAGCCGCCTGGCTACGTGTCTTCACCCTGGAACCTGGAGGCACCTGTGTTTTCTCCCCAGATCCACGGAAACCAGGGGCCGACCTTCATTACCCCGGTGGCTCAAACACCTTCCACCTGGCCCCGCCAACCCAGGCATCCTTCTCCCTGGCTGACTCACGCTCCCATCAGTCAAGCACCTCTCAGACCTTCAGCAACTATTCCAAAGTCCTGGGCCCTGCCTGCCGCTCCACAGCTTCCTGCCCGGCACAGCAGGCTTCGTTTGGAAGGGAGGGTGCTCGTGCTGCTACGTGGTGCCCCAGGATCTGGCAAGTCAACCATGGCAAGGTCAGAATGTTGGGATACTCTAAATAGCGCTGCTGCTCTCTAGTAATGCATGTTGTTTAGACGTACAGTTTTGAGTGCTTATCATAACTTGGTCTCTGTAGAGGGGAGGGGCCTCAGATCTTCAGAGCAGGGGCCTCTGGTTGTTCTAAGGGTGAAGGCTGTAAACTGAAGGTGATCACTCCTTGGCTTTTGATTTGACTCTGCAACAGCCTCCTGCAAAGTCTCAGAGAGGACAAATCAGTGCACGTCTTCAAAAAGTTCACTTTTTTTTTTTTGTTTTGGCTTTTATACATTTATACACTTATTTCTCCTTGTTTCATATGTATATTTAAATCCAGAGCAGTGATAATTTGCTAAAAGCATAGCTACTTCACACAGTTAGCTCAGATTTCTCAGTTGTAAGATGATTGACCACAAGTTAACTGAAAAAGCAGTGTTTTATCAAGATAGCAGTCATAAATTTGGAAACACTATTGCAACAGTCCCGGACTTACGCTGCAGCAGTCACAGCCTGTTGTATACCAGTTATATCACTTGAAACCTGTCTCAGTGTGTGTGTTGGTCTCTCTGCAGGGCCTTTTTAGAGCACAACCCAGGTGGAATTATACTGAGCACCGATGATTACTTCACTCGCAATGGAGAATATCAGTTTGACCCCACTGCTCTGGGGGAGGCCCATGAGTGGAACCATAGACGAGGTTACTGACACATACTCACACACACACACACACACACACACACACACAGTTTTGATAACAAGTGATGCTGCAGTAGCAAATCAACATTCCTGTTTAGCCTCTTTAAAGATTAAAAAAAAAATCTTTTTAATTGATTGCTGTTGTTTCCCTCCAAATGCCATCTGTTTAACCCCACTTGCTTTGTTTCTCTTATGTTCTCTCATATGCAAACATTATCCCATAGCCAAGGAAGCTTTTGAGGCACCAACCCCATCATCATTGACAATACCAACATGCAGGGCTGGGAGATGAAACCCTATGTGTTTCAGGTCAGTCTGCTTGCCAGCAATTCATCCAGCACCGTAACAAATCTCATGTGACTAATTTTACTGTTGCACTAATTGCTCTGGAGAAGAGCTAATTTATCTAATTCATGCCACTGTAAATGGGCTAGGCAGCCTTCAGACCGCTATTAGCCCTGCGTGAAAAAACTCTGCTCCCTCATTAATTTGAGTGGCGCCACTCTGGCGACGCAACATGGTGCAATCATAGGGGGCTGTGTCATAATAATGCAGGGTCATCCTGCAAAAAGGACCAGCTTCCAACAAAACACTGAGGTGGCTTATCAAATACATGCAAGCAGACATTCTTGGTAGATTACATAATAATGTGAACATTATATTTATAGTATTTACCTTACAATCATCTCAATGAAAAAGCAAATACTCACTATAATGAAAACTTTTCCCCTTTGAGAATTGTTGCTGAACATAGTTTGCTTAACGTTGTTATGAACTGTAAAATATGGTTGGTCATTATAGGCACTGAAACATGGATATAAAGTGCTGTTCCGAGAGCCGGACACTTGGTGGAAGAACAAGCCCAGAGAACTGGAAAGGTGAGGGAGAGAGAGGAATTACAATAGTATCTGTTCTTATTTTAAAATGTCAACTAAATTATTGTTTTTGTTTGAAGTTTACATGTCCCAGTATTGCATCCTTAATCTATTTGTTTCTGTGTGTCTATGTGTATTTGCAGACGCACCACACATAACGTCCCAGTGGAATCAATCCGCCGCATGCTAAATGGATATGAGCGCTTCGTCACAGTCCAGTCTATTATGGGTTCACAGATGCCTGAGAGCAAACAGCGCCTCCTTCTGGAGAACAGGAGGTCACAGTGAGTGTCATTCATTACAGTCAATGTTTGTCTTGATACAAATCTACTTTAACCTCACCTATGTCAAATTGTGTTAATGTATTATTATGTATATATCATATTTTAAAATATCTTTCCCTTGCCATTTTTACTCCTCTACATTGTTACAGTTTTTGTAAACACTGTAAAAACAGATGTTTTTATTAACTATATTGATTCAAATTTTGTATAAAACCAACTTGCCAGTTTGGTTAAAATAAATGAAAATGCACTTTTATGCACATAAAATTACCAATGATCAAACATCTCTTTTTTCCTCTAGGCTGGTGTCCTCTGAAACACCTTGTCCTGATCTGGTAGGGCAGCCTGGATTAACTGAGGAGTATAAGAAATCCCACCCTCAGCTGTTTTCCTCGCTCCCTGACGTGTCGTCTATTGGCCGCTCTAATGAGGTGGAAAAGCTGGAAGACGGCACCCACAAATCTACTGAGTCGCTTAATTTCCAACCTGCTGGAAGATCCACAGAAGACCCTGAAATCTCAGATAGGGATGATGACATGGATTTGGGGGACTTAGATTCAGAGTTGGATGCTCACTTACAGCTGAATCATTCAATAGGAGATCAGAGGATCCCAGACTGTATTGTGGAATCGGTGATGAATGAAGATCACCGTGGGGATGAAATACCCGTGGCTTTCTCTGAGTCTATTGCACAGAGGGTGAGGAGAGAAAGGCCAAGCAGGAGGTCTGGTTTTGACAGGATGGAGCCTGCAGATCTGGTCAAAGATGCTAACCAATCAGAGAGCGAGGCAGAGGAGAAAGAAATGACAAAGGTAGAGGAAGCAGAGGGAGCTGTAGTGAGGGATGAGAAAGAAAAGGGAATGCCTAAAATGTTAGATTTTGTAGGGGACTGGCCTTCTGAAGTGTCCCTCAAGCAGCGACAGGTGAGGAGAAGAGAGAGGCATAGAGAAGGAAATGGGCCGTATGATGAGGGTGTGTCTCAAGAAGTTGATGAAAATAAAATAAAAATGCAGCCTGGACCCGATATAACAGAGTTTCAGAAGGTTCTTGATCTCATTCAGACAGGTGTAGGTGCCATTCAGACCGGCTCTTCCCGTTCTTCCTCCCTCTCCCTGAGTTCTGGAGAGGAATTACTGAAAGAGGATGAGGCAGGTGGCAGGTTTGAGGAATCCCATGGCAGTAAATCTACCAGTGAAGAGAGAGACCAGAATATGAGCAGGGTTAACGACAGCAGAGGTGAATTACCAGACTGTGTGTTAGACTGGAAGGCAGCTGACTCTTGTAAGGTCAGGAAATCGAGAATTGATGATTGGGAGGAAAACACTGAAAATGAAGCGAGTAGTACCACGGCAGGGAATAATCACGTGTCAGAAACTGGCAGAGAAACAACCAACAGTACAAATCCTCTCTCAGCTATTTCTGCTGGTTCACTGGTACTTTCCAAAGCTGCAGAGACAAACATGTGCCATGATGGTGTAGGAAGTCACAGCATTGAAGGTGAGGTCAGTTCAGAGCCTGGTGATATGGATGCTAATAGCTGCACAGAGGATGGCAGAGACACTAGAAGTGAGGCTGATGGCAGCCATACTAGTGAGGTGTGTCAGAGTCCTACGTGTGAGGGCTCTGTGGAAGCAGAGGGCACTACTTTCATTGGAGGCAGTCAGGAGAGAAAGCAGCGTCAAGGTCGTAGATCGGGCAAGCAGTGCAAGCTAGCCCTCACCTTCACTCAAAACTGCCCTGCTTCTTTATCAAATACTCTTGAATCCCCCAATACCACAGCTCAAAACATAGACGCTAGTCAGAATAGCAGTAACACAGATGTTGAACCTAGCTCTAATCCTAACTGTAACACTAGCCTTAACCTGAAACCAAGCTTTGACCTGTTTACCGAGTCCAAATCTGAGGCACCCCTGCAGCCTCCTTCTCTCCCTCCTTCTCTGGCAGACAGAGGATGCTTCACCCAGACAGAACCTCAAGACTTTGCCCTTCTTTGGCGTCTCAATCGCCAAGACAGCCCTAATGACACAGTGGTCGCTGCGTGCAGCCACTCCAGTGACTTCACAGTTCTTTATGGCGACTCTTCTCGCTTTGTGCCGGAGCTGTCTTCTGCAGTTTCTGCAGCGGTTGCAGTTCACCCATCCGGCCACAAAGAGGTACCCTACCGTGTGGTGCATGAGAAAGGCACACAGGTGGAGGAGAAGGAGCTTGGGGTAACTCAAGACCGGCTTGAGAGCTTGTGCATTCTCAGCCGTCATTTTAAACTGGTTAGTTTTGATACATTAGAGGATCTGTATGACAAATGCCATCAGGACCTAGAATGGACCACCAACCTCCTGCTGGACTCTGGAGAGAGGTTCTTTAAAGATGAGGATGGCGAGGAGGAGGAGGATGCTAGGGATGAAGATCACCAGAACATATCCAGTCAGTGTGGAGCTTTAGGTGAGGTTTTAGAAGCCAGTTTGTGTCCTAATGTGTTAGCTGAGTGCTGCTCTGAAGATTTGCCAAAGGGAGGGCCAGCTGGGTTCGAGGAACGGGCTCAGCAGTTAACCTCTGAGTCAAATGAGAGCTCCAGTAACACTGACTTAACAAGTTTGGAAGGTGTAGCTGCTCCAGTTAGAAACAAAGATCTTCCTGATACACCCTCACACTCTGAAAAAACTCCTCAAACAGAACTTAGTTTGCCTACAGCAATGAAAGAAAGAGACAACACTGAACACAAAGTGATATCAGAATCTGCCCTAGACAGTGGCACCGGGGGTGGGAGTTTAGATGACGGAGTAATAATTGAAGAATCAAGGACTGAGATTGAAGACGAGATTGCCAGCATGGACGAGGTTCACCGACTGCTGCAGGCTGAGCTGGAGGAAATCGAGAGAGAGGAAAAACAGAGGAAGGAGGAGAGGACTGAAAGGAGGCTCATGGAGGAGAGGAGAGGACAACACCTCAACATTCAGAGTGTGGAGCTGAAACTACCCACTGAGCTGGCATTACAGCTAACTGAACTGTTTGGTCCTGTGGGAGTAGACCCAGGTAACTAACACACAGGTGACACACCAAGCAGTACATTTAATGCTCAAATGACAATGCAAGCCTTAAGGCGTCAGTATGCGTTAAATGAGCTGGGTCTTATGACGTGTTGTCTGTTCACATACAAACGCAACAGTGGGACAGTCTCTCCTTACAAGCATTCATGGTGTTACACTCCAAACCAAAAATGAAAATGGTTGTGTGAGAGCTTTAAGAGAAGTTCAAACTCTTTCACAGCTTCACACAATTCACCAGTTGTTGCATAATGAGGGCGTGACTGACAGATATCTCCAAAAGGACGCTGTTAGATGATCTGACAAGCACTCGAAACATGCTTTTTAATTAATCAGCCCCTAAAACAATAACAATAATGGTCTTTATCCTTCTCTGCTATTCTGAACTGACTTATCTGACTTATCTCTCAGGTACATGCTCCACTGATGACTTTGCAGTGCAGATGGACCTGAACCTGGCTAAACTGCTCCACCAGAAGTGGAAGGAAACGATCCAGGTGAGTTCTCATCATCAGTTCATGAACTGTTAATCCACTCTGATATTTTTATTTACAATATTGTCATTTAATCTGACTGTAAATGGTGTTTTACAGGAAAGGCAGAGACAAGCAAATCTTTCCTTCCACTTGCTTCAGGAAAGTAAGTGGACATGGTCACACATGCTAAAAAACACAAACTTAAAATCCATGCAGCATCATGGAGTAATAACAGCAGCATGCATTTGCCTGTATATGATTAATACTGTGTTACATATGTACACATACAAACCATTAATTGTCGACCTTTGAATGTTCAGGTTCGGTACACTGGGGTGAATCAACCAAACCTGGGTCACAAGAGCGAACACAGCCAGCACATTTCCTCATCAGTGCAGATGGTTACACGTCACTGGACAACCAACCAGAGGCCAGTGGTCAGATGCCATTCATGGACCACTGGAATGTGTCCCAGCCACATGTCTCTCTGAGAGATATTATAAAGGAGGAGCAGGCTTTGCAGGAGAATGTGCAGAAGGTAACGGACACATCTACTTTATCTGTATACATTAGTGTTTTGTATCGTACAAACATCTTGAATAATATCAGCCTAGGTTGTTCTTCTCTGTTAGCCTCACCCTAACTGCTTTCCAAACCTTTTTCTGTCAGACGAGACAAAGTCGTGCAGACCTTGACCGGCGGGATGGAGCCACCCGGCTGAAAGAGAACCAGCTGTTCTCCCTCTTCCCCACCATTGACAGACATTTCCTCCAGGACATCTTCAGAGACCACAAGTGAGACACAAGTCTATCTTTCAGCCTGTTACCATCAGACACACCTCAACCTCAATGACTTACAAGACCAGCCGCACATATTCTGGCTGCAACAGTTGAAATGAATTTAATTCCATGACTCCATGTACACCCCTGGACTAATTTCTGTGTTCTCGCGATTGTGTAGTTACAGTCTGACACAGACTGAACTGTTTCTTCACTCTCTACTGGACGAGGGACCCGTCAAGACGGTTGTTGCCCCAGAGGCTCCTCGGTCTGACCACCACAGAGCAGCCAGCAAGGAGAGGGAAAAGGTATCGACAAACACAGAACACAGGCATCATCCAAAGCAGAACAGTTCAAATATGTGCAGAAAAGAAACTGCAGCAGCAAGAGACCGAATCACAATCTAAAACTTATTCATAACATTCTCCACCCTTAATTACCTGTCGGTATCACCCTGTCTTTTTGATTTGTCAGAGGCAGAAGGCCCTAGAGTCAACCATACTGGACTATCAGGATGTGGAGGACCCAGAATATGACGACTTCAGGGCCGAGGCCAGTCTGCAGAGGAGCCGACAGCTCGAGAGTTTCTCCAAGGCCGCTGAGGCCTACAAGCAAGGACGCAAAGAAGTGGCCTCATTTTATGCACAGCAGGCAAGAGGCTGAGGCAGATGTTTGTTAATGTTGTGTTTCTATCTTCACCTGTGAAGCACTTTAACTTTATTTCTCTGATTTCCTCTTTCTTTGTTTTGAATTAGTAGCTTGTGATTAATTTGCGGTGATAACTGCTCAGCTGTAGAGTGAATTAATTTGCATCGACTCTTTCTTAGGGACATATGCATGGCCAGCGGATGCGTGAGGCCAACCACCGTGCAGCAGTTCAGATTTTTCAGAGGGTTAACTCATCGCTGCTGCCACAGAACATCCTGGATCTGCACGGACTACATGTAGACGAGGCCCTGGAGCACCTGGCCCAGGTCTTAGAGGACAAAACCACAGGTATTTAACAATGTACTGTATACACTTAATATAGCCAGGTAAAAGTCACAACATTGATCTTACTCGACTGGACCTGGTGACATGTCTGCAACGCTGTCAGCACAGCACACGTCTGTTGTCAGATTATGTTAAAGGCTGCTGCAGCAGCACAAAGGAAAATATACACAATTTATAATGTTACCTTCCTCTAAGATCACTGTAACACATTTATTATCTCAATCTTCATCTCATCTTTCTCTCTTCTGCTCCCTCTCATGCACCAGGTGCCAAATACCACACAAGCATGGTGTCTTTTTCCATAAATGTGCTGTCATGTCTGAATGAAGCTGTAAATAACACCAACACAACAGTGCCCTGTGTCTGAATGACAAAGAGAAAGACGCTTCAACAGATGAAATCAGTAATGTATTCATTACATTACGAAAGGAGGATGGGAGAGACAACATTAGGTCGTTTTCACACCTGTCGCGCTGTTCACTTGACCAAAGAAAAGAGGCAGAGCTCACAACAAGCACCAAGTTTTTGTTCTCGCCCCCTCAGAGTTTGTGTGAGCCCCTCCTGTTAACTGTATTCTCAGTTTCTGTGTGTTTTGTTCTTCTTTGTCCTCTTTCTGTGTAGAATGTGAGCAGGGTCTGTGTCGACCTCAGCTCTCTGTCATTACAGGAAGAGGGAACCACAGCCAGGGGGGCGTGGCCCGCATCCGCCCCGCCGTTATAGACTACCTCACTAACAAACACTACAGGTATACACACACATATATATACATGTGCAAAACTCACATGCACAACGTGTTCAGTGTCACCCACCTTTTCTCTTTATCTCTTTGTCTCTCAGGTTCACTGAGCCAAAGCCAGGTCTCGTGTTGGTCTCTTTGAAGTGAAAAGAACCTGTTTTATTGGATTCAAACTAAAGCTGCTATGGAGGACAACACTCTCTCTTTATCTCATCCACATATACAATTATTACAGCAAATACAGTATAATACACTCAGCCTCCTTGTTTCTTACTTGTGATACTTTTTTATACTCACCCACACTTTCTCTCCGTCAGTCATATAGCTGCCAGTATTTTCATTTAATTTAATCTTGGTTAAGTTTAGTTGAGATCTTAATCCAAATTCAGATCTTAAATCAGTTTTCTGTTTGTGTTTATGAAAGAGAGCTGCATCGGCATGAATCACGAATAAGGTATTTTTATGCATCTGTAAAGCTACAATGTATGTACTGTACATTTTATATTTTAAAGATGTTTTATAGTGTGGTATATTTTGATTTACATTTCCCTTTATGCCTTTTAAAGAGTACTAAAAAAATCCCTGTGTTTAGAGGGCTCCATGCTGGATAAGGTGTTGTTTAATGATTTTGTACATTTATTAAATCTGGACTTACGTTTGAGACATAATGTAAGTATTTTATGAAACTTTATTTGAATCATGACTGCATTCTTTCTGCTTGGAGGTTGTTCTCTAGGTTTTTATATAATGCCACTCTTTTTGAAACACAATTTAAACATTGTATTCGGTACAGATATTTTCCTCAGGAGAAGTTATCACAATGACAAATGCATAAACGGAAGAGAGTTTTTTCTCTTGGTTGTATTGTTACAGTTTGTCTTGCTCAACATGAGGAGAGCCTGAAACTTTTCAGATGATCAAAGGCCAATGCATAGGTTGAACAATCTCATTAAATAGTTCTGCAGTGATCGCTCTTCTTTGTCTTAGCAGCTGCCTCTGCAGCACACTGTACACTGCAACTGTTCATTTACTTTAGCTTAAGCCAAGATTAGCTGCTAATATATTCATAATCAAACTCAGGTATAGACTCAACAGTGTTCATTTTTTTCCCTCTCGATGCCAGTCGATCGTTTCCAGCCTGTTCCTGGTCGCTTTTCTTTAACATATTGTGCCAAATATTGTAGTAGTTGTATTCCTCAGGTGGCTACGCTAATTTTGTAGGTTTAAAATTGAGTCTGTTTTTCTACCTGTGGATGTTTTTCACAAAATTACAACAACAGTGTTGACAGATTTTACTGATTGTACATAATGTTATGAACACGTGAAATATGAAGAGAAAATTTTATTTTTTTATTCATTTGTTCAAATGGGTTTACAGAGAATATTGTGGAATAAAATTCTATGTTAATGGTTTATCATGTGCATTTACATCAGTGTTTCCTTCAGTGAATGCAGCTTTAACTGTGATTTAGGACCAATTTGTGATTTCCTAACCAAATGAATTACAGGTTTATTCACAGACATACCTGAAGTTTGGAACTGATTATAATGGAAACATATAAGCATGTGTTACTGCTGTGTTAACAGAACAAACCATCACACAACACTGATAACTAGATACAGCCATTTAATGTTAGTCTGTGTATCAAAAGACCTGCCAGTTTGTGATAAGTTTACCAATTATTAGTGTTGTAGTATTTTAATTCACTGACTTGTCTTCTCAGTACAGTCCTACTCTAACCTGAAATCCCTGCTCCCACTTTATCAAACACTGTCAGGTGGACTGAGGTTGTAATTAATCAAATTTTCTTAAAATATGTTTGTCTATATTCAGTGTTTTGGTATATTGTGCGACATTAACAGTATGAGCATTGTTTCTGAGCCTTTCTGAGGCAGTTTTAAAAGTGACCCCAGGACCACAACTGAGAGAGTTCACCAAACAAGATCTCTGTTTATTGTCCAGTGAATATTCAGCAATAGCACAAGAACAATTGTTGTGATTGGCTGTCGATACCCATGCAATTAACTGTCATTAAAACCTAAGAACCCACAGTCGATGCTTCTCTGTTCATCACAACAGCCCTACATCACTGGTGTGGCTGCATGTGCAACCTAGCCCCTCTCTAAATCCTTTTATTTGCGCCAGCTGTGCGCTCCGCCGCTGCGTAAAGTTGCAAACAAAATGGTACAAATGCACAGCAGAAAAAAACACTCATATTTTATAGCACAGCTGCTGTGGGGGAGGCGAACAAAAGACTGAGACTGAGTCACACCTCCACACTCTGACAAGCGGATGCGCTTTACTTGCGTCTTTTCTCTCGTACTTTCTCACTTCCCTCCTCTACTCACCAACCTCGGCGTTATTAGGCAGGTGCTGAGCTATTCTGCCTCTGTGTTGGTCTAACTAAGGGATATCTGTATCTGTGGCGTCTTAGGGTATCCAGGTCAGTAGGTTATGATAAAATAAGAAACCTTTTCTGGAGTTTAAAGGCTGTTTTTGTCGGCGTCGTGAAGTCCTCAGAAGCGGCAACCTGCATCCGCCCGTTAAAGACTGAGAGGTAATTTTCTTTTTCTTAGTCTCCGGTTTAATTTGTCAAGATACAGCAGCGTTTGACCTTCATGGTTAATAATCATTTCTATTCTATTCTAATGTGATAAGAATGAGAGATAATTTGGACAAAAACCTAAACTTGTTTCAAAATTAAAACTTTAAAATGAGAAACAGATCTCCAGGATGTAGGCCTATTCTTAGACTCTCAGTAGAATAAAAAGCATAAATAAAAAATAGGTGTGAATTAATATTTCATCGTAAACTACAATATAAACGTGGTTTGTACATGCAGTTAAGTAGTTAAATGATTTCATCATCTGAACTAAGAATTTGATCCTTGTTTCTTACTTTATTTATTCATTAATTCTTCCTCTGACAATAAACTGAGAAAATAAAAATAAAACTTCTTCTTGTGAGAAAATCCAGAAAGTTAAACTGTGGAAAAACCACTGATTCAAGTGTCCCATCTACTTCATGGGGGTCTTTCCATCTAGATGACTGAGTGTGTGAGATGGCAGGTGGTTTTGAGGTTATGACTTGTTATCTCTGGTTCTTCAGTACGGCTGTAAAACCGTCAGTTTGATTAACCAGAGAAGTCATAAGAAACCATCAGCAGAGTTTGTTTTTGTCACAGTAATAAAAATCCATCAAGATTAACTTGTGTCACTGTGTCAAATAACAACACAAAGAGACATCCTCAGCTATTATCAGGTGTTTGCTTATGGTGTTAACTACAGAATCAGGGCTGGTTCTTACATAAGGCAGAGATATTAAAGTTATAAGAGACAGACGTGTTTTAACAACACAAAGACCTGTGTGTTGTTACAGAGCACCTGTTAATGTCTTCAGGATCAAGCTTTCTGGGTCACACCCAAACAGAGGAATCTTTACTTCCGTATTTAATCTGTACTTTGCCATATTTTCAACACTTTATGCTTTTGCGTTTATCTGTAAAAATTTTTGAGGTTACAAAATGAAAAGTCCATGCCATCTGTCACATCCAGTACTCTAGCAGTCGACTACTTCTATGTTGTTTAAGCAGATATTTATCATTTGTCACAGAAAACGTATTGTACTGAGAGCTATGCTGCTGTCATCGTCCACGGTACGCTATACATTATACGAGAGGCATTTGTTGACTGTCTGGAGAAGCTCACAAATAAAGTTTCAGTTAAATGAACAATTTGCTGAAGCTTTTCAGTTTCTAAACGCTCTGTCCTTTTAAGACGACTTACGGTGTTTACAGACGCCTCATGTTCATAACATATCCTCCCCTTCCTCTCTCTTTTTCTCAGTAGATCTTCCTCTTCAGTGCTGAGAGGTTAGACCTGTCTGGACAGAATGACGGTCTTTAAGGTCATCAGAGAGAAGGACCAGAACCTGACCACCATGCTGCAGAGGCAGAGCGGAAGTGCATCAAGCCGAGAGGGCCCACAGAACTGAGAGGTTATGTGAAGCGGACATAAAGCCCACTGCTGGGGAACTGCAGACTGTACATACCTACGATTAAAGATTGAAAACAGAGACCTCATAAGTTGGTTTAACAAGCTGAACAATCACTGAACTCTGAAAGGAATTACGACAAGGCAGGCCTGCAGATCACCTGCTATGAAAACTACCACCTGCACACGGAAGTACAGCACTTGCAGAGTGATTGCTAGTTTTGAGTACCTCGAGAACCCTTTGTCTCATCAATAAGTCACAGAAAAGCCGCCCCTAAGACTATTTCCAAATCTAGAGGAGTGAGAACACCAGCAGCTACCATGAATGGTTTAGAAGAGATGTCGGTGAAGTGCGTCCTGGTCGGGGACAGCGCGGTCGGCAAAACGGCCCTGCTGGTCCGCTTCACCTCAGAGACCTTCCCGGACACCTATAAGCCCACAGTGTTTGAGAACACAGGGGTGGAGGTGTACATGGATGGGGTTCAGATCAACCTGGGGTTGTGGGACACGGCCGGTAATGACAACTTCAGACAAATCCGACCGAGGTCGTACCAGCAGGCCGACATTGTCCTCATCTGCTACTCCGTGGCCAACCCTAACTCGCTGGCCAACGTCCAGCACAAGTGGATTGCTGAGGTTCGGGAGAACCTGCCCCGGGTGCCAGTGCTGGTCGTGGCCACCCAGACGGACCTGCGGGAGGCGGGAGCTTATCGGAGCATCTGCATCTCAGCGGCGGAGGGCAGACGTGTGGCTCATGAAGTCCATGCTAAAGGCTATCTGGAGTGCTCCTCTTTAAGCAACCGAGGCGTGCAGCAGGTGTTTGAGTATGCGGTGCGGACGGCTGTGAACCAGGCCAGGAAGCAGGCCAGGAGACGCATGTTCAGCATAAACCAGTGCAAAGTCTTTTGACCTTTGACCCTGACTTGGTGGCTTGAACTGTCAGGAGATGACTTGTCTAATTATGGGTGTTAGTGTGCTGTTCAAACTCAGTGAGGGCTCGTAGAGGTACAAGAACCCAGAGGTGCATTTGTTTTATGTACGTAGGGTTCTTCTTCACTAACAGGGTGTCCTGCCCCTCCATCCAAGACTACCCCCAGCTTAAACCATATTTAAAACTGAGAATACATTAATTTAATCATACACCAAATAAATCCTCGTGCAAATGTACAAATGGAAGTTGTACTTTTGTTTGATCCAGGGAGCAACGTAAAGAGAAGAATTTCTTTGATTCTTCTCATCTGTTTTTTTTTTTAAGTGAACCACAGGTTTTTCAAATGAAACATCAGAGGATTTTCGTGAGACTTTAATCTGATTTAAAGCATTTAAAGCTTTAATGGCGACGTATACAACATATAGTTTCTCCAATTATTTTACTAATAAGCAATGCAAAAAGGAAGTGTACTAATATGGAGGTTGAGGCTGCATCAAATGAACTTTTTAGTTGCAGCGTAAACCAAAAAAGTGCCTTTACAAGTAATGTTTTTTACAGTTGACTGGAGCTTTCACAGTGTGATTTGCACATTTGTCAAAATCACATGAGGAAAACTTTTGCTCCCCTAAAAGTTTTTGATTAATTGGAAATTAGTAAATTATGGTGTGAACAACGTGCAGCCATTTCTCATCAAAAGTTTCAACTATTAAGAATAAAATAATGTAAGTGTCAGAGTCCAGAAGAACAGTTTTGTTGTACCAGGCTCTACATACAGAATATTCTCTATATTTTCTTTTTAGATTAGATCTGTCAAATCTGTTTAAAGATATCTGTATTTGTACTGTTTGAAATGTTTACTCAGACATCAGATGCATTGAAATGACTGTCAACACATATAATAATGGCCATTAAAAAAATTGAATTAATTGAGAAATGTATTTTATATTGTCAGAGGAACGATTTAAAAAAATGTTCTAAAATAAAATGAAGCAACGTGAAACATCAACACCTGAAATTTTGACCCATGGCAATGAAATTGAAGAAATGTCACATATTAGTGGCTACAGTGGATTTTTTCTGCATCGTCATTGTCATCAAACTTTATACCTTCTTTTAAAAACATAAGGAAAGTATTAAGGTACAGTTTGCTACCTGTGTATCTTGCAAACTGTCACTGTTGTTGTCTGTTACTGAAACAACTAATTTTATTTCATAGATTTAAAATAAGGATTCAACAGACTTTACCGTTACTGAATGACTGGGCAATGACTGAGAATCGAAGAGGGAGTTAAATGTCTAAAATTGTGAAAGATCATCCAATAATCTACAATTTTTTAAAATGTATTTTAAATGTATTCAGTCATTTTTCTCAGTAATGGCTGTGTAATCTTCCCTTTGTATCCCTTTCTGTTTTTGAAGTAGTTTGTGTTGGATATTTGTTAAATTAAATTTGTTGAATTTCAGTGTGTTTCAGTGTTCATTAAGAAACGTTTCTACCCAGATAAACTCTATAAGAATAATATATACTGTAAAAGGTATAATTAAGACACTTTGTATGTGAACATATGGTCTACTTTGTGTGTATTATACTTTTATGGTCACATTCCAATGTACTATATGTCTCATGTACAAACTTAATATAATACATGTTATGTACAAAACGTATACAATATGAGGTATTAAGCTACCATTTGCCAAACCTATTGTGTGAAATCTGCATTAGGAAACACATTATATTGTATGTTTATATACAAATAATTTATAGATTTTTAGACATAGGTGGACTGCAATACAAGTGTCGCATCATGACTTTGACTAGATTGTTCCAGACTATTTTCTGAATGATGGTTAGGTTAAATAATATTTTCTGTATAAACCCATAAATGTTTTCAGACGTGTGTTGTTTGTCTGTAGTACTTTACTCAAAAATGCTTAATTCAGAGACATTAGTGCTAAAATGCAAACCATGCGAAGTATGTAACAGTTGTATACTTTGATTAATAAAATTATCTTTGTTTCTTTATCATTTAAGATAATTAATAATTACAGATGAGACTTTAAACCTTTGTATCTATCCGAGTTAAAACAGTTTTAATTATTTAGCCCAAATTAACAAACATGCCTTACAGGGTTTTAGGACTTGTACAACAGAGGACACAGTTTATACTTAGAGTACAAATCCAGATAAGAAGAAAACGTCTTATACTCAACAGTATCATGGTCTTAAATATACTTATTTTGTGTATTTACTAGGACTACCTACAGTGAGACTGACGGTACTAGGGACTGTACTAAAACTATTCTCTGTGAAATACTTAATGCTAACGATAATGAAAGAGCAAGCAAGAGACGACCAGGAACAGAAAACAACCAGGAAAAGAAAAACGAAAAGCTCAGAGAAGCTGTTCCTTCCCCCCTCATGTTTTCTCCCGCTCTTTCTCTACATGTCTGTCTCATGTGGTGTTCAGAGTCGCCGAGGATGAGAGGTACAACACAGGCTTTTCAAGGATATGCTGAAAAAAAAAAAAAACCTAACCACATCCCAGCTCGCACACAAATATGTACATTATACAGTCGAACTCATGCACACAACACAGAGCAACTCGTTCACTCATTCGGTCTCTTATGCACACACATAACACATGTGCTTACATAGGCAACCTGACCCATACACTTACACATAATACAGAGCCCTGTAGATATCACATGCACAGGACACTCAGACCACCTGAACAGAGTCTCTACATGTTCACCAACTCTATTTTTTCATGTAGTATAACGTGGAAAAAAAAACAGTTAAGTATTGGAAGTAATAAGATGAAACACTTCCTTGTATTATTCTACTATATTAAACCTCTAACTGTTATTATCTTTTACAAGTTGTTTAGGGCACTAATGATTGTATTGTCTGACACAAACGGCAAGAATCAAACATTTAAAGTAATTCACAAAACTGTGTTCTAGTCCAACAATATAGCTAGAAGATGAAATATAAGTAGATCACATTTAAATGTCTGCACATTGGTAATTTTTGAGTGACAAGCAACAAAGACAAATGCTTCACTTTGACACTTTGGCATGTTTGACTGCCTGCTGTGGTCAGATCTTTCATCTCTCATTGTGCGCTGTCCCACAACTACCACAATGCCTAATCCCTCTCGCTCTCTCTCTCTCTCTCTCTCTCTTTCTCTCTCTGCCACATGCACACACACACTGCATACAGGGTATACAGGCATGTGATAGTGGTTGTACTTACCTCTCGGGGGCCTCTGATGTGTTATCCAAGGAGCCGCTAAACAGGCCTTTTTCACAGCAGACATTTTGGCAGGTCACAGCAGAAGAAGCACACGTGTAACGTATAACTTATTAGTAATGGTTGCATTTAATTTATGTGTTGTTTACTCAAGGCTCTGGTACTCAAAGCTCACGGACATGTGTTTACTGGTACAGCTAAGCTGAGGAGAGCCATCGTTAGTGTTATTCACTGCACCTGTACTTTTCCTGCTATAACAACAGCCAATCAGCTACTTCTCCTGTCAACCAATCCCATCCCAGTTTTATGCAGCCTTGTACTACTTCATGTTGGGTTTATATCTTTACACTGAGATTATCACTGACAAAATAGCAGTGCTAACTGTCGAATTGTCAGTGTTTCAAAGTGATATATATACCTGACTTTAAAGGATAACACTGGTGACAGTTGACATTTTAGTTATTGTGAACAGATGCCATTAAAGACTGAAACCAACAACATGTCAGTCCTTCTCTCAGTACTTTTAGTTTTAGTTTTAGTGGCTGGCATTTGACTTGTTACTAATAACATTAATGGCAGCTTCTGTTCTGCTCAACAGTCCCAGTTTCTGGACAACAGTGGAGCTCTGTTTGCATAGGGGAATAAGATACATCAGGTGTTGGCTACACAGCGTTAGTAGGTTCAGCTCAGAAGTCTGATCAGTGAGAGAAGTATAAGAAAACAAAAGGACATATAATCAAAAAAGTAAAAGGTTAAGCAAATCATTTCTTTTCAAGTTATGTTTTACTTTTGAGATGACTGTTTCTTTGCCTCAGTGAGTTTTATTGTCTCTCAAATTCTTATTTTTGTTCAGTATTTAATAGGTTCTCTTTGATTATATTGACACAAATCTGACTCCACACTCACCCTGCTTAAGATTACTAAAGTACCAAACAGGTAAAATGACAGCAGACGATCACTGTTCACCAGACGCCGCTGATCATTGTAGGAGGGCGATAATCGTGGCATCATACACACACACTTCCTTAGCTGTTACATGGATGCTCTTTGCTTCTTCTGTCAGTCTCTGTGACCCCTATATTTGTTTGTATAGTACATAGACTATATTGTGTTCTCTCTCTCTCTCTCTCTCTCTCATACACACACACACACACACACACACACACACACACACACACACACACAGACTCACAAACAACACACATTTAACCCTGCACACATATTTACAATAAAAAACCCTACCAAAAAAACAAAAAAAAAAAAAAACAAAAAACCCCAGTTTACAAAATTCATCTTCAACTTTTATACTTATACAATGACACTATTTCTCACTTTCTTCCTTCACACACACTCTCTCTCTCTCTCTCTCTCCCTCTCTCTCTCTCTCTCACACACACACAGGAAACACCTGTCCTATGCGAGCTCAGTACCACAGAAACTCAGTGACACATTAACACATCACATCACCCTGTGCCTTACTCTGCAGAATAACAGAGTAGAACCTCAGTGACATTTTATATTGATACAATGAATTCTTGAGACAAAAGCACCAATTTACTAAACTACAAGGACACCGTTTGCTTCTTGTGAAGTGGTGTAATCCAGGTACTGACTCACATCCAAATTTTGCTCTAAAACAAGTTAGTTGTTTGTTCTTTGATTACTTCAGGGCTTGTACCTGTTACTATGCTCCCACCAGCAGGCCCTTCTCAGTCTCAATGAATCCATTAATCCTAGTAAATACAGTCAGTCCATGTCCTGCTGATGAGACTTTCTGATAACCACTGCGTCTCTCTACCCCTCATATTTTCTCCTCCTTGTCCTCCGTTTTCACCCAGGCTCTGTGTGCTGGACTATCGGCTGCCCTGAGACCTCTCTCCTGTTCCTGGTTGTCAGTCCCTCATTCCAGAAGTTTTAGATCTTTGTCCTCCATAAGTTCCAGCCCCTCTCTCCCCCTCTGTGTTGGTTTCCTTCATTATTTACATGAAATATCTATTGCATGTCTGTGCTGAGGGAGGGATCCCTCCTCTGTTGCTCTTCCTGATGTTTCATCCATTTCTCCAGTGAAAAGTTTTTTCCTAAGGACAGAAGGTGTAATAATTCTGTACAGACTGAAAAAGACATGCTGCTTCAAAAAGGCTATATTTTTCAAATTTTTGCAGCTGACATTATACCCTGCTTCACAAACCACAAACTCTCAACCAGCAGCTCTCCTACTGTTACCCACATCAGGAAACCTTGACAGCACATGTTGATAACAACAAACATTTTCATTTACTTGCCTGCTTCTGTAATTGCAATATTTTTATAAATACGTATTGAACCTTTGAGGAGAATATTAAACAACTGAAACTGAAACAACCATTCACACAAAGTTGATACATATGCATGTACAGAGAGCTAGCGGTCATTTCTTTTATAGCTAATTAACTTCCCCTACATCCATTCTTCTCCCTGCTCATCTTTTCCTCATGTGCAGATGGAGACTTTTCTGCATTTTTCTCCAAAAATTATGCTTAAAATATTTTCTTCTTCTTTTCCTTCTTACTAGTAGTAGCCATTTTAGTGGTATTATTTAGTGTTGTCCTTGAATACATGATACACAGATTCAATAAAGTTTAGGACATGTGAAGACAAAGAAGTTAAAATGAAATAAAACAAAGTATAAATCTCATGTAATACAAACAGTTTTATCAATAAATTTGAAGCATGATACAGGATGAAAACACTAAAACCGAACAGAAATCATTTGCTGTATGATGAAAATATTAGACAAATACAGTGGTGTAAACCAATATGTTAAGATAATGAGAAACCGTAAAGATGTCATGACTGCTGGACAACATTTCAAAGGTCAGTTAGTTGACGTCAGTTTCTGGTTACTGATTCCTCTCCACAACGTACAGACTAAGAGAGGATGAAATCTACTGTTGTCAATGATCTTCAGCCAGTGTACAGCGTCACTGTCTTTATGTTCAAGATTCCTATTTACAGGGTGAAACCTGATTCTGGATCTGCATTAACTGTCATGTGGTAGCCTGTGTATGACATGTGTCACATCATCACTGACATGAGTGTGTGTGTGTGTGTTCATCTTGAATGACCTGAGCATGAGTAAGAAAGTGTCACTGTATGTGTGTGACTGACACATGTTGTTAGCTGTGTAATGCAGTAAGGTTCAGTGTGTATGCATGTGTGTGTGTGTGGTCATGTACACAAGTGGATAGGGCTGCAGGCATCACATTACACCCTGTGTGCTATGTGATACTGCAGTGTACCTGTATGTGTGTTTTTGTGTGTGTGTGTGTGTGTGAATGATAGCCCCCAGGTCCTGTTCCAGAGCAGCGATCACACACAGAGAGACAGTGACAGAGACGAACTGCGACTAACAGCTAGTGAAGCATTCAGAGCTTCTGACAGGATGGTGCAGGAATTTTCTGTGGTTCTCAGCTCGCTCCTAAGCCTCAGCAGGGAAAATGGAGTTCAGAATAGAGTGACACTC